>KN478809.1:32682-44351 GCA_000787095.1 Periophthalmodon schlosseri
CTCCTGGCTCACCCTGCCCCCACAGACCGTAAACCGACCTTCACCCAGACGTGATCAGCCCGGGCACCCATAGGTCACCTCCAGTAGATGGGTGGGGCTAACGTCTTAGGGAGAATGGGGAACAGAAGGTCAGTGGAAGATGTACAGTATAGCTCAACTTTAAAACCACATATGCATGTTTTTTTATGTCTATTCTAATTGGAGCTGTGGATTTCAAATGGTTCTAGTCATATTTAGTGGTAGTCGTGATTTTAATTTAGATCTAATTATTTTCTGGTTAAAGTGGCTGTACTCGATTATGGCCCATGGAGTTGAAATTTATCTTGTCTCAGTACATACAGTATATTTATTGTATATTATAAAAGCAGCTCTTAACACCACTGTGTACTGCATCTAGTAATTATTACCCGTTTTATCAACCGAGAACCAGGAAGTGTGCTGTTTGCATGCTAACTGTTGGCTTTACCATAACGATGAAACTCTGGTCTTTGGACCTCTACCAATTGTTTAAAATGAGGAAAAATCAGGTGCGGTGCCTTTAAGTCCTTCATCCGTTTACATATTGTTATTTCCATTAAAACAAACTTTGGCAAATATCACTTTTGAGGAATAACTGCAACATATTTTAACATCAATTTTAAATATATCCTCTTGAACATTGCCGCTAAATAGAGTGATACAAAGATCAGTTTGGGACACTGGAAAAGCTCCACCCCCTCCAACAGGACTCCATATATTTGCCAAAACGCTATGTCAGCTTGTGCAGAATCGGACACTACAAGTAGCAGTGATTAATGGTACTGGGAATGACTGCTCCAACGTCATTTAATGAGTGGCCGTATATTTTGGTGACGCTGGCGGATGTCGCTTCAGAGGCATTATTTACGTACATCGTTGAGAGAGAAATATGCAGCTAACGTCATATATCAGCTATAGGCAAGAGATTCAATTTTGCAGTGTTAAGGATGAGTGCAAAGAAACTCCACTCTGATCCGCACCACTTGGGACTTTGGCGGTAGTTGTAGGGTTTCAAAATTCTTTCAAGGTGCCGTAGTGGTTTAGACACTCGCCCCACAGCAAGAGTGTTCTAGGTTTGATTCTCATTAGTTAAGACTGGCTCATAGTGGCAGTATCATAGACTGTATATATAAATGGACATAGCTAACCTGCTAGCCGCCACGTTCCAAATATGAAGTGAGCACGGGTGCGCTTCCGGCTCCATCGACTCTGGGCCCAATTCACTTTCTATTGAAAAACTGTCGCCCCCCTCTCCATAACTGCTGCTGCCAGGCTCGTCATTTTGGTCTTAAAATGTTCGTATCTATTCGCTCTACATGGTATTTTTATTTCACTATTGTGTCCTTAACTCAAGATATGAACATTAATAACAGACCAACGAGGCGCCTTCTTTCCCCGAGGTTGCTCCCGCTAGCGTTAGGAACAGATTGACGGAGTTGCTAAGCGCCCGCTCCCTGGTAAACCAACAGTGTGGTCAGGAAGGGGCGTTACCTTCAACAGCCCCGCTCTGGATTGGGTCTTTGGTTGCTATGAGGAGTTGCTAGCGCCCGCTCCCTGGTAAACCAACAGTGTGGTCAGGAAGGGGCGTTACCTTCAACAGCCCCGCTCTGGATTGGGTCTTTGGATGCTATGATACTCACGGTCGCGGTTGAGTGTTGTTTATCAATGTCTATGTTTTGACAGTTACTTACTGCATGTTTTTTCATTAGTTTAGATCCTTTATAAATATGAGACCCTTAATAAGAAGATTAGAGAAGAAAATCAAATGCGTAAAGTACAAATGCGAACACATCTGGCTGTCTTTTTCTCTTCAAACCTTTGGGCTTGTTGTAAATCATGCTGTAACTTGTACGAGAAAGCTTAATGGGTTGATTGAACACCTGTCACTCATATCATTATTCTTTTGAGAATGTCCTTTAACCCAGTGGAGCTGACTCTAAGCTGCTGCAGTTGCCCTGAGGATAAACATATAAATTATGACCATTGTTTAAGTGTGTGGATGTGTGGTTTAGTGAGCCTTATATCGGCCATTACTCCCTGTGTGCTGTTTAGGCTAGTGTGACAAAGCCCCTAAACCTCCCCTGCCCCGAGGAGCAGCTCTGGGTAATACTAAAACTGGTTAAGTCATTTCTTCAAACTGACATAAAACGTTTGACAAGTCGCCTCTGACGTGTATAAATCTAATGTATAAATTACAATAGCGAAAAGGAACAGCTATCCAACACAGTATCGGGGTGCGTTCACACTTATCCATGTTGGGTCTTGGTTTGAACCCAGTTTAGTCCTAATGGTAGACCTGATTCAGTCCTGTTCTAGTCCTAGTTTAATCCTAGTAAATTCAGGATTAGGTCTTTTGTTTCAGTTTAGTCCTAGTTTGTGTGGTCTATGTGCAATTGTGAACACACTCTAAATAGGGACTAACCTCCAAACTAAACCTGGACTTGACCAGGACTAAACCAGGACTAGAACAGGCCCAGACCAAATTTACATTCTGACTCAAACTGGTCTCAAACCAGGCCCAAACGCACCCTTAGAGTATATTTTAAAAACAGCAAGTTGTTAAAAAATCAGCACCACTTTAAAATTACTGCACCTTACTAGCCTTAATAAAACATGACTTTATTAATTCAGAGTTAATTAAGAATGATTCAGTGGTTAGGAGTTAGGGTCAAGGTAGTAACTAAGGTAAAAGGACATTACTACGCTTGAATCATTTGCCGCTAGATCTGCCCTTCTTCTCTTCATTTGACAAAGCTGTGCATGTGCCTGAAATTAATTCCTATGAAAAATCAAGATATATTAAAAGATTAGTGAGAGTTCTCAAGACGTTTGGTTAGCAGCTAACTAAGTAAATTTAAAGAGCCCATACACTGTTTTATGATCTATGTTATAATGTTGTTTCCTCATCAAAAGCATATCTGGAGTTGTGTTTTGTTTCATTCACCTAAGTTTAACACACAAAAACTGCATACTTAGGCTGAGTTCTTCTCTCAAACAGAAAACACTCTGTTCCACGCTGTAATGTCATGTGGTAATACAGGAAGTGCTCCACTGTGTTTTTAAACTCCATACACCTTCACTAGCATCATTTGGATGATTTCCACCCTGGAATTAAAGTAAAAGGTAGCTGTTAACATGAAAACTACCGCTTCACCACATTACAAGGTGGAATGGAGCATTTTGAGCTTTTGAGATGTAGACAGATTAATAATAGGATTACTCAAACATGTGTGAATGGAACAAAACACAACTCCAGGTCTGTTTTTGAGGATATAACAACATTATAACATAGATCAGAAAACAGCATAATATGGGCCCTTTAAACCTAAGTTATAAGCCTATATTGCCTCTATATGACAGACCATCACTTTGACCAATCCTGAACTTAACAACCCATGAAAGTACACATGGAAGAATATTATAACATTTGGCGCTGACTGCAGTAATTTTACACAGTGTGAGCTTAAATGGGCCTTTCCATTGAGAGGATCAGAGGACAGAGAGATGCCAGCGCAGCAACCTTCTGACTTGTATCATTACCTTCTCTGCTCTCCTCCGTCCCACTGTCTCCAGGGAACACACGATCATTGTATGTGCATCTCCTCTGCCTCATCCCCACTCCGAGCTGCGTCGTATCAGGTCCTATAGGAGGTTCAAACGTACTGCATAGGCATTTTCATAAAACATGGCTACACTATATTCGAGTGTAAGCTCCATCTATATGGGAAATTCATGTGCTTCTCTTATTCATTATTTATAGAGGTTTGTTATTGTATGTTGAACTGCGACATTTTATGGAATATTTTTACTGAATGGATCTGATTCTAGAGAAGAAAACTAGAGAGAGACTTGGAATCACAGACTGTATAAAGAAGTGGACTGGGTGAGTGTGGCGTCACCCGTAGCGTTCGGTTCCAGTCAAATGAAGCTCATGGAGGCTAGAGCAGTTATAGGGGCGAATTCGGAGCAGAGTTCCATATTTGAAATTTTGACCGTGAGTATCATAGCAACCAAAGAGCCAATCTGGAGTGAAGCTGTTGAAGGTAACGCACACCGCTGGTTTAGTGGGGAGCGGGTGCTTAGCAAGGCTGTCAATAAAACCTGTTGCTAACGCTATCAGGAGCGACCTTGAGGAAAGAAGGCACCTGATTTTTTTCTTATTAATGTTCATATCTTGAGATACAGACACAATAGCAAAATAAAAATACCAGGATCATGTAGAGCAGGTTAATATGAACATTTTTAAGACCAAAAGGACGAGGCTCATTGGAGCAGTTATGGAAAGAGGGGAGACAATTTTTCAATGTAAAGTGAATTGGAGCCAGAGTCAAAAAGTGAATTGAGCCAGAGTCGATGGAGCCGGAAGCGTGACTGTGCTCACTTCCTATTTGTAAAGCGGCAGCTAGCAGTTCAGCTGTGTCCATTTATATATACAGTCTATGCTTGGAATACCCAAGTGTGTGCATGTTGATATTTTAATTCAGTGCAATAGAAGAAATGTAAAATTGTAAAATAGACAAAAGGGAGAAAAAGGGAGAAAAAACAGATATTGGCATTGCCTTGCCTTGCCTGGTCCAGTAAAACTGAAATGCTGTAAAAGCCCAGGGACGTCTATGTATTTTTTGAATTAGGAAAAAAGTGCAAAAGTGGTCTCTAAAAATAAATAAATAAATGAATAAAAACAAGTGATTAAAATGTGATGTTCTGCTCATTTTGAAACTACAGCAGAGGTTGATGGCCAGTTAATGACATCTAATGTGGGTTAAGTGGCCCATTGTGAACACTGCACTCATTACACTGCTATACTGGGAACAGTGGTGGACACGCAATCAATTATGCCTCTCACTCATTTATTAAGGAGATGGAAAAAAATGACATATTTTATTTGTGTTTACGTGATGTTGTCTGCCTTGTAATGAGAGATTATTGGGTTAGTGGGTAAGCGCTTATCTTTGTTCACATCAAAATTACAACAATGTTACCACAAAAAATGTTATAAATGTTAACATAGAAATGATGTCACTTTTATTATAAAGATGGTGTTTGGTAAGATATTTAAAGACACACACTTCCACTTTATTTATATAGCTCATTTTATAAAACATGCCTTGCCAGATTCATTGACCCACAGGTTGGCGGTGCGATTCCAGCTCCCACAGATGAATGCTGTTTTTGTGTCCTTGGGCAAGACACTTAAACCACCATGCCCCTAGTGTCTGTGTACACTGATGCCTGAATGTGTGTGTGTGAAAGTGGCTTGAGTGCCTGAAAGGTTGACAAAGCTCTATATAAAAATGTGACCAAAATGTGACCATAATAATAAAATAAAATAAAAGACACGGAGGACCACACAACTCACGCAGTGTTAAAAGCCAGAGAATAAAAATGGGTCTTAAGAGGAGACTTACAACACTCCACTGTGGGGAGTGTTCGGATGTGGGGGGCAGACCGTTTCAGAAAAGGTCCTGTCCCCCCTGGTTTTAAGTCTCGTCTTCGGCACCACAAATTGGAGCCGGCCCTGGGACCTCAGCGCACGTGCCAAGGTGTAAATTGGGATGAGGTCTGAGACATTTTGTGTGGCCAATGTGGGGCTCAGTAAGTAATAAAAACTGAAACTATGTTCTAAATTCAACCAATAACAATTTTTTATAATTTTTTGACTAACACTAACTGAAGCAGAGGTGAATATGCTGAGGAGTGTGCATTTTTGCTTTGACGTAACGGGCCGCAGTGAGCGTTTTTGTACTACAATACTTTGTCAAATGAACACAATAGCGGCTATAGAGGCTTTACAATGTGGCGCTGTGGTTTGAATGCACTGTCACCCGGGAAGAAAGGAGCATCCATTTGCTGTCAGTGTTTGCCGAAGTTATTGATAGAGCAGAGACAGGAATAGCAGCACAGCCTCATTAGAAGTATTTTGGGATACAGAGGCCTGGCTCATGTCCCGTGTGCCGCTGGGAGCTATTTTCGTCAATGTTTACTTTCAACTGTCACCATCACACACTTTAACACATCATATGCAAAGTCAAAGATGCAGTTCACCAAAGGATATAAAAAGCAATGTTATTTTTGTGTATTTCATTTCTGGGTTAGCATGCCTAAACTCAAATACATTTTTAAGAAAGATATCTAAAATATAAAAAAAAAATAAAATAAAACATGACTGCTGAGCTGAGCTGTATAAATGAGAGGGATGAGTCATTTAATTATTTTAAATTAATGATTTGCATGTGCATGTAACAAGTAATATACAAGAACAAATCGTACCTCTTAATTTGACAGCATGAAAATAGCTGTTATAAGCCCTACTTCTTGTAAAATACTAACCAAGTTTCGTTCATACTGAGTTAGGCTTACAGAAAACAATGGGTACGTTTAACCATCACATAACCAATAGTTAGATCTGATTTTGAGTGTTAAGCGCAATAGAAATGTGATAATCAAAAACACCTGGTCACCTGTTAATTCAATTCAATTTATCCAATCCAATTTATTGTTATAAAGCCAAAAATCAAAACAGCAGTTGCCTCTTAGGGCTTTACAACATCATTGATTTAACCAACAGAAAGTTAGAAAATCAACCGTGAAACAGACATTGGTCAGTAACAGACAAGCAGATTAACCAAAATTCATAGAAAACAAGCAAATGGAGAACTGTCCCAGAGCGCCCCCTGTCCTTACACTAATGATGTGACATTCATCAACGAGTCGGCTCTTTTGAACAGTTCCTTAACGTGAACGGTTGGATCCGGATCTCATTTTTTAAAAAGCCAGATCATTTTCTTTCTAATCTGAATGCATTTTTCAACTGGTTAATGCTGAACCAACACAAGAATGAGCACAGAAGCAGAGTAGGCGACACGAGTGAGAGCTTTGTGCACAAAAAACATATTTGGCAGTTGGTCTCTGCGATTAGTTTGTAGATAAAAAGAGTTCTCACATTGGCTTCTATCATATAAATAAATAGTAAAAAAGCCAGTTTTTAGAACAGCTCTTTAAAATGAACGGATCCAAAAGATTCGGATCCCAGTCCCATCACTACCTTACACCCTCCTTCTCGACAAGGAAAAACTAAAAAAAAAAACTGTGGGGAAAAAGACAAACCTCGAGGAGAACCACAGTGAAGGAGAGATCCACTGCAGATGTGTCCAGGACTAACACACATCTATTTACAGTCAGTTAATCAATTGATTGTTAGAGTAACTTGTATTTGGAAGACAAAGTATAATTCACTATTAAAATAAATCTCTCAATATTTATAATTTTCTCTTTCAGTTTTGACTTTGTCCCATCAGTTTGCCTTGTTTGCATGATTCTACTTGCCAAAACCTGCACTATATGAACAATCAGAAAGAAATCAGATTACTCACATTGGATGGAACTATTTACAACATTTCAATAATCTGATAAGTCCGATAATCAGATAATGATCAGATTTTGGATGTGCATGTAAACATCTTGACCGTTCCCTCAACTTCGTATAACTTGGTCGTACTTCACTCACTTTGTTAGACCCATACAGTGTGATGCATATGTTGTTTATCATTATTCAGATGAAGTGAGTTTGTGAGTGCATTTGGGAGCCTGTCACCTGCCTGTATCACCGCGGCGCTGTCACATTCACTGTTGGGACCTTCTCAGAGGAATAGATGTTTACTCCTACAGCGCTGCCTCAGGACTTCCAGCTCCGCTCCTCTAATGGCCTCTCACTGCCAGACTCACATATTTCAGCATATGTTGTACTGGTAACAAAGCCATCTGCCAAGCTGTCAACTAAAGCAATTCCGCTGTATACTGTTTTCTAATACTGCTAAAGTATCCAACAATATGGGACTAACACGTCAGTAACATTCGTGTTGTTACAGAAATTACAGAGTTAAGAACCATTTTCAATACAACTATTAAATGGGCGGTCTGATCTTTTAAAGATTATTTTGTGCATTTGAGCAAGACACTTCACCTTCTTGCTTCAAGTGGCATTACTGTGATTCTTCAGGCTGGTTGGGTGATAGCTGAAGTGACTTTTGGAGTTCCTTAATGACAGGAACCCTCTTTCAATAGCTTATCTAGTAAAACTGTAATAAATGAATAAATTAAAAAAATAAATAAATAAAATAATAATAAGAAGAAGAAGAAGAAGAAGAAGAAGAAGAAGAAGAAGAAGAAGAAATGCATGTTCAGGACCCAAGTGAAAGTTTTAAAATGTCAGACAAAAATGAAAACATGAGGAAATAACATTGAACTCACTGACCTGCCTTGTGCTTTGGCTTGGAGCTGTCTGTGGTGCTGAAAAGAGTCCTGCTTAAAACTGCATCGTAAAGTAGTTTACCTCACACAAATTATTACTGATGGCATTTGATTTGAAAGGTTGATGCAACTCCCATTAGCTGCGGTGATTCAGAATGAACCAATATAACTGCCATGTAAAAAACACTGTGCATCCAGGGGAATAAAAAGGTTGACAATGCACTCCCAAACTGAATGATGTAACTCTCACTGTAAGACGGCCTTGTTCTAAAATTGAACTGCAGACTATCTCATTGTATTCAACTGTATTTCCCATATTGTACTGTAGTCATGGGCAAACAAGTATTCTTTTATTCTGAATAAAGAAAATCACAGTTCTTGGAAATGAATGTGATGACTGTGCTATGACCCTGATATGATGACACTATATGCAGAACAACAAACTTGAAGACACAGCTGCAGATTTGTATAGATTTGGTGAAAGCTAACACTCTCAGATTGGTGAAATAAGTATGTGGGAGTTTGCATGTTTTCTGCATATCTAGATGAGTTCTCTGCAAGCACTCATTTTTTTTCCATCCCGAATGAATCCAACCTATATTCAGATGGGTAACTAGGCACTGCACTGCCTCGGACTTTCAGTTCATATATGAAACAGTTTAATAAAATCAGAGGTTAACTTGTCATGATCTTGTCTTGATGTCATGTGTTTATACAGGAAGTGCTATGTTATATATATGTTTTTAAACTCCATACACCTTCACTAGAATCATTTTGGATTTGGATTACCATGCTTCATGACATCACAAGGTGGAACAGAGCATTTTTAGCTTAGGAATTGTAAACGGACTAATAATAAAGGGTTACTCAAACATGTGTGAATGAAACAAAACACAACTCCAGGTATGTTTTTTATTAACAACATTATAACAGGACTTAAAGTGTTCTTATGAAAGTGCTGTGTAATATAAGACCTTTAACAAGACTAAGACATAGGTCAAACCAGTGCTGTTTGTTTGCAGGTGTTGTGACCTAGAAGCTACACTTTGACTGAGTCTGACCTGCCGACATGGAGCAGTGGGGTCCGATGGGACAGTCCGAGAAGAGCTGCTTATCTGTGATGTTTTACTGTAAGACCAAAAGCTATTTACAGCAGAACAATAAGCAGTTAATCGCATTGCAGTCTTATAATTGATTTAGCGGTGATGAAATGTAGACACAAGGATGCAAGTCAGGAGGATGCTTAATCCCTGTCTCAAAGACCTTCACGGAGATAATGTAATGTTTGCAGTCAAAAGGAACGGTTAAAGGGGCTGTAGACATTTTTTGTCATGTAATACCAAGTACAATTATTTTGCGCCATTACAGAGATATATTGTAAAAGTACCTCTTAGGCTCAAAATGAGACCATTGTGTGTTGTCTGCATCTATGTACAAAGTATTTTTTATCAACCACAAACCAGGAAGTAATACTGGTGCGCTGTTAGCATGCTAGTTGTTGTTAGCAGTGGTATGACAACAAAACTCCACACTGACCTCTGAAAGCTGTGGAAAGTGCTTATAAACTCAACATGTGGATGAATTACGATGCAAAGAATGTATTTGGAAAGAGAGGATTCACTTTGATAAACTGGTTCTACAAATTAGGCACAGCACTTTAAAATGAATGATATTCTTTTTCATCATATCATAACAGCTTGCCGTCCAATACAGTGCGCAAATATTAATCACGTTATCACTATGGCATTTTAGGAACTCTCTGATGTTCTATTTACGCTGGACATGTGAAGTGTGCTTCCCAAGCTAACAAAGCTAACCTTTATTTCCTGAACACTGGCTTGGTCTTGTTTGGATCAATTCAGTGTTTATTCAATGTTTGGCAAAGAAAGGAAAGACAGCATTAGTGCAGCTAAGAAAAGAGTAGTCTCCATGGCAACCGTAATAAAATGGAGGCTGCCATGTTAGTAGTAGTGGAGTCATGTGACCATGGAAAACCCTGAAAATGATGTCTCATACTCCTTGAACCTCTTTCACAGCTTTAGTCCCAGTATTGCCATCTTGCTGAATCCAGGTGACTTTTCAGGAAGTATATAAGAGAATTACAACCATTCATTCTTTCACTAAAGGGCAAACTTTGATTTTTATTTGTCTTAGAAATATCTCTGTGAATAGTGTACATTTGGACAAATTACTTTTAGGCCCAAGATAGATAGAGTTCCTTCTGTGTAATTTCCTCATGCATGTTACACAGGACAGACATGAGAGTGTTATTGTTGTATGATTGATGTGTGTCAGACACGTGACATCACCATCAAATGGCACAAGGTCAGAGCTGTCATCACGGCTGTAATTACACCGCGCTTCTTTCAGCGTTCAATAGAAGACAGACTCCAAGGTCGTACGTGTTCACTGCACCTGTCAGACCTCCATATGAGGGTCAATATCCTTTATATGGACACTCAGGTATTGATTTTTCATAATCATTACCAGCAGTGGGAGGACAGTGTGGATGTTGCAAAGAAATCCGAACCACACTAGCCCATCTAGGCACATGTCCTCCATGTGTTCTTGTGATCTGTCCAATTTCACATTATCTCATAGCCTGTTTGTCCTTTTTTAACTGTTTAAATGTGTGTCAGAACACGAGTGTCACATGAGCAGGCTATACTTGCATTTCCAAAATACACGAGTGTAATCATCCGCTTTTCAAGTCTTTGTTTACACAGCAATTGTGATATTTGCAAGTTCATAAAAGTTTGATTTATTCACTTGCTCTGCTGTTGTGGACTGAACATTCTGCTTTTCATGATCAGTGACAGCAATCCCAGACTGATAATGTGTAAAACTCAATTTACATTCCAACAGCCAGGTTTATAAATAGCATTATTTGCATTTATATGCCAATAGTTTTACTGAGCAATCAACACTTATTTTAAACCTGCTGCTCAGAGTCTGTAGACCAGGCTCCTTTAAAACCATACCACAAACACACAGAGCGGTAATTACTGGTTACGGGACGAAAATAGTCGGTTAATGTGAGGTATGTGAACCTGGCGTGGAGCATGAGGGAGGTGTGTTGTGCCTGTTCCCGCCACAGCCCCCTGCGTGGCCTGTACAAACCACTCAGCGTGAAGCACGAGCCGGCGTGGGTTTTCCCCATTCATGAAGCCACTGACTCATCACCGCTTCTACCGTTTCCACAGCTCTGCCGCTGTTTGCGCTGCTGCTGCTGCTGTAGCGGTCAGTGAGCGAGCCACCTGCAGCACCACTCCGCTCCTCTCCTGTTGCAGCCCCCCTCCTCCCCCCTTTCCTTCCTCTCCAGCGCCATCCTCATCCTCAACACGTTAGTCCAGCCTCCTTCTTACCACATGCACAGAGCGGCAGAGAGAGGGGGGACACAG
>KN478809.1:44815-58283 GCA_000787095.1 Periophthalmodon schlosseri
TCCGTCTTCTTCCTCACCGTGCCCGCCGTGCTAACCATCATCTTCGGCTCCACCGTACTCAGTCGCTTCAAGCCGGAGACCAATCTGGAAGTGCTGGTGGCCCCGACTCACAGCTTAGCGAAGATCGAACGCAGTCTCGCCAACAGCCTCTTCCCCGTGGATCAGTCCAAGCACAAGCTCTACTCGGATCTCCACACACCGGGCAGGTACGGGAGGCTCATTCTACTCGCCCGCGCCGGAGGGAACATACTGGAACTAGCGGACCAGGTTCTCCAAGTGCACAAGCAAGTCCTGGAGCTGCGCGTCAATTATAAAGGATTCAATTACACGTTCGCTCACCTCTGCGTGTTAAGCCACCGGGACAAGCGCTGCCTCCTGGATGATATCATCACCATCTTCGAGGACATACGCCAGGCCGTGCTTTCCAACAGTACTTTCCACAAGGTGCCCGTGGGCTACCCCAACACCACGCTGAAGGTGAGTGGTGGAGCTGGAGCGCGCACTGCAGCTGCCGCCAGCCGCAGAGAGTGCACCATGCTCCGGGTACTGTCAGTTCTCTGCCTCCCTCCTGTTAGGGCTTTCACCAAATTCCACCGCATTGGATAGAAACACCGGTCCGTCTTTGCGCAAATGGATTATTCTTAACCCTTTGGCTGTTGGCACATAGTTTTATGTTCATTCAACATGTTCTTTTACATGTCGACACCTGTAATGAATAAGCTACATTGGCAGGCAGTTACGTGCAGCGCAATCAGAGCTGGCCATAATTTCTGAATGAATGGACTTAGATGGGGCGGGACTATGTAAGACAGCAGGGTAGGACAGAGGTTTGAAACGGCATGCCTCTACCAGAAGTGTAGTCTGTCAAGTTTCTCATAGCGGTTTTTTTTCTTACAAATCGTATCTATGAAAGTTGGCAAGATAATTAATGAAGAATAAATATAAGATTCTCATTGAAGAATTTTGATGCAGTGTTAGACTAAAAGGTCAACCTGCACACATGCATGTTGTCCCTATCATTGCATGGCTGTAACATTAGTGCATTATAACACCAATTTAACCCACACTGGATGATTATAGTTATTCTCCAAATTCAGAAAAGGTCAGGGTCACAGGAAGGGCACCCAGTGTCAATGACCAAGTTATAGGTGAGATTATTAGTTGACTGGAGGAGAGGCAATACATGATTCACACTGGGAATGATTCTACAGAAAGGATTGTGTTGTGAATATCAACCGTCCCATGACAACTTGGAATAAGTTCTATATTAAGATATATAAAAACAAGCCTTAGCTCAGCTCTATGAAGATTTAAGATCACATGGTTTTTATGATTGATTCTTTATTATTATCTCAGTAAAAAGTATTGCAGCTTGTGAGGTCCATGGATCCATTCACTGTTCTCGTCTGAGATGGGAATGTTAGAATCAGATCCAATATTGATAAAGTCACTGCAATTTCAAATATTGCCAACAGCACCAGCTGCATCCTATGTGCTACCGCCTTTTTAAAGAAACAGTCCTCTGGCACTGCGTGAGAAGTCATGTATTAGACAAAGAGGCTGGAATATCCATCATGTTGATGGCCTCCATTTAAACGATAATATTTGTCCCCCTCTCAGCCTCAGATCACACACTTCTGTAGCCTGTGCTCTGTTGCACTGAGTCTGATTATGCCTCCTTAGAAATGAGCATAGATTTATATTATTGATAAGTTACTTGACCCTTCCATTGTATCATGAATGCTTATACAGCACAATAAACTCTGAGCCTAGAGCATTTTTTAATAGGCTATTTTGCTCTTGTGAAAATATTCACACTTGTTTGAATTTTGGGAATATTGTATAAAGCATGTGCACGTGTTGTTAGGATTCATCCTTCTGCCACATATTAAAGTCTCTTTTCCGGCAATATTTTTGCACCTAGACTCTATGTTCCAAAATGGTTACAATATTACCTCTCATGTAATGGATTTTACAGCCTATTTTAGCCCATGCTGTGGGGAAAGCCCTTATAACACACATGTTGCATGGTATTTTCTTGGCTTTTGATCATAACAATTCGTTTGTTGCTCTGTCTCACTGAGTGATGTAATCTAGAGAATGTATATTTAAGATCATTTCAAATCTCTCTAGCAAATTGTGGTAATATTTGATTATATAGTGCAATTTCTGTGTGGCGTAATGTCTAAATAGAAACAAGATGCTTCCATTGAACTGCAAAATGTTAAGCGATTTCACAATACACAACATTATTACATCAGAGAGGCGTTGTCCACACACAATTTTCAAGCATGTTGCAGGGAAACCCCCTCCCCTTACAGTGATACAGCCAGCATCTGCGGCTGTCATGTGGCCAGCCCCTGTCTTACATTCATGTAAAGCTAAAATGGCTGGTAATGGCCCACTTTCTCTTGATTGTGTCGCACAGATATGACAGATATAGCATGGAGCCCACAGTGCGCTTAAGCCGGTGTGTGGAAAACCCCTCTTGCCTCACGAGCAGTGCTGGTGCATGTGAATTGATTGGCTGCATGTGGCTGCTGCCGCACACACACACACACACACACACAGAGCGGAGCAGAGCAGAGGAGGGATATCCTCGTTTTTAATGCAGTGTTCCCCTCTCCCCAGCCGCCGCGTGACAAGGCTCTCTCTCTCAGCCGCAGTGCACACAGGTTTTGTACATCCACGCACGGGGTTAGCTAGCACAAAGACATACGCTAAAGGCTGCCTCCAATGCAGATGTCTTGTGAAGGTGTTACAGGCTAATATTGGAGTGCCGTGATGCTGCATGGTAACATACGGCTGTGCAGAGCGTGTCTGTGTAGTGTAACTGCACTGTAGCTGGTGACTGTGATCAGGCAAAATGAGACATAATGATTTGATTGTTCAAGGAAACACAGATGTGCAAATATTAATGCTTACACTTACACAGGTTAAGGAAAACACCCATAGATATAAATGTGTTTCCATCCCCCTCCTCCACTAAATTATGTTTTGTAGTTAATAGGGCAGAACAAACATGCCTTAGCAAATTGTAATACAAATGTAATATGATGTCTAGAACTAAGTCTTGCTGTAACAGCACTAAAGTTATACATATAATGGGCTTTTGTCAGTAAGTCCACACACATTAAACGACTAGTCCTGCGAATCTTTGTAAAACGGGATTTTGCTGCTGTCCCAGTTCAGTAAGAAGTGCAGAGTGGCTAATAATACAGCATGTAATGAAAGATGGCTGCTTCAAAACGCCTTGCGCAGCAATTATGTCCCCCTTTTTATGAATACTTCTATTGGAACTTTTACATTGTGCTCTATGTATGAGGTATTGTTTCTGCAATACCACAGAATGGCCACTACTCAAATTAGCGACAGGTCTGAGGTCATCTATGATAGACCTTGCAATTCTGATGAATTTCTTTGTGTCTGTTTTGAAATCACATGTTTCTTACTCCTGTCACGCTCACTCACATAATGTTACATACTATTTTTTTTTTTTTTTTTTGTGGAGAAAAGGAAAAGTGTTAATGTGTTTTAGATGGGGAAAATCTAGGCACCGTAAACAGGGATAACAAACAACCAACTAACCAAACTCTACACAGGTGCCTGACACAGATTTAGAATCAAACTCTCAAGCTCTGAGGTGACGGAGCTAACGACTCTGCGACTGCATGGCCAGCATAAGCAGTGTTAACTCCACGTGCCCCTAAAGCCTGCCTGTGGACCCCTCTCTCTCAGTCTGGTGCTGTCATATTCCTGGATGCACATGTGCTGTGCTGCTCTCAGCCCAGTGCTCATGAATACTGCACAAGTGGCACTAGCACATGTTTAATGCAACACAGAGCTGTCTCCATCAGCAGGAGGCCACACTGAATCCTGATGGGCCCAAGCCTCACTCACATGTCAGGAGCTTGTTTCTTGTACAGTTAGTTTGGAGTGTGAAAGTTCATGCCTCTGTATAATAACTTTAAACCCATTTATTCAGTTATCCAGCATGCTGATGTCGAGTATTGAGAGCACTTGGAGCTTCCTCTGCAAAGTCAAGTGTTACCAGGAAGTGCTCCACTCTAATTGCCTGGCAAGTCCAGAACGATATCTCTCTGTGTTTTTGAGATCAGTCTGGCCACCACTCCGTCACGCCTGAGTTTAACTCCAAACACGATCAGATTAGTTTATTTCGGTGACGTATGTGAAACTCATTGGTTTATCTGTCATTTACAACACAAACTTCTCTCGGCTGAGATTAACATTTTTGTGCTTTGCTCATTGATTCTGCAGAAATCAGTCCCCTGTTATATATTTCTTTCATTTCTTATTTTTCCTTGTTAGCAGCCATATTTGTTTTGATACAGACGGACCATGTGTATCCCTGATTGGCTAATCCACCCGTCAATCATGCCCATCTGACAACAGGGGGAGATTCATTAGTGACCAGACTCACATCTTCATAGTATTATGTATTAGTGTGTATTCTGGAGTCCAGCCAACCACTCTAAAGCCCAATAAACTGTTGCTGGTCATTTTTTGGCTGAAATTAAGTTTTCTACAAAGCATCTGTCCATGGGTTTCAGAATAATGAAAAATAGGACAGTTTCTATGGCAACAGTTTAAAACAAACAAAAGAAAATCCCATCTTTTGCTAAAATGTTGCCTATAGGAATCTGAAACCCTGACATCTGTTAGCATCATGTTGCTAACAGCTGTGCAGATCACTCCCTGCTCCAACAAGACGCTACGACACATCTCCATATTCAAAAAATCACTACATTTGAAGCTTTATTAGATCACAAACTCTATACTCAATACTTTTACTTTTACTTTAATACTTACTACTTTTACTTTTTACTTTCTAAGTACATTTTTACTATACTTTAATACTTTTACTTGAGTATTTATTTATTTATTTATTTATTTTGGAGCATTTTTTCCACATTGTTTTTAAGTATAAAACATAAAGAACATGAAGGATCATTTGAAAGTTAAAAGCAAAAGTAATTCAATACAGTGTAATTTTAGGTAAAGGATGGCGTCAATGATGCGATAATGAAGAGTTTGATAGATTTGTGAGGGAAAACAAAGACTTCCTCCTGTATGTAGTTGGCATGGTGAAGGAATCGAAATAAAGAGTTTGCATTGCATTTATGAAATACAGACTTTGAGGTTGAAATGATACCTCAGTCACATAAGAACAGTTAAATCCAGGTTAAACGGTGGTGTATTATCTGAGTGGTGTTTGTTTAAGAACACTGGGTTGCTGTGTCACACTCAGTACCTGCACAAAAGCTGCAGCGCCCAGATAAATGTTGAAGAATATGATATTATTTAATCCACTGACACATAAAGGCTCTGAGTCACCGCCAGCTGCAAACAACCTTTAAGAGATCCATGAGTCATCCCCATGTATCCAGTCTGTTACAATCAGAGCTGTTTCTTCACAATTAGATCTTAAATGATGCCAGAATTAAATGTTCATATGTTACAAAATCACAACACAAGATATATGCTGCTGTAAACAGTAGGGCTGCCAGCGATTATTCTTTCAATTAGTCGACAAGTCAAACAATTATTTCTATTGTACATGGAGACTCTCAAAATACATTTATAGCCTAATAAGGGTTGAAATATGGTGGCTGAAGACTTACAGAAGATTTTTTAAATTCTTTTTTAGTATTTTGATTTAATACTGCTACTGTCATTGTTATAAAAATGTATTTGCGTATATGTTTTAGGGTATGTATAGTCCAGATAATGATTAAGATGAACAAAATACGATTATTTCTAGTATATGATTATTTTTAGAGTTGATTAGAGTCACGATTAGTCGATTGATTGTTGCAGCCCTAGTTAACAGAAGTGAAGGGCTTTCACTGGAGGTTAGACTGGTTGCAGTAATATTATCGGCGATATCGATGTGGTCTCTGAGATATCGTCCCTTGTTGAAAGTTGGACACTGAATTGTTTTTGAAAAAAAAAAAAAAAATGAAATGGAAAAAAATGGAAAAATGGATATCGATATATTGTGTCGTAACACTTGGGCAAGACACTCAACCCACCTTGCCTCTGGTGTCTGCACACACTAGTCTGAATGTGTGTGTGAATGAGTGACTGGTGCCTTCATGTAAAGTGGGTGCATGAGGTTAGAAAGGAGCTATATAAATGTGAACACTTAGCATTTAACACACTGCAGTTAACTTTAAACCCTTTCATTTCCACTATTCTTGTGTTGACAGTACATACAAATTTGTGTTAACCCAATTCTTCTGATGAATGTTCCTTGGACTACATTTTAAACCACTGATCCTTCCGCTTGCTGTGACCTGGTTCCCGATCTCTCCCACTCCTAAGTGCTCTGACAGTCTGCCTGCGCTAATTCACGCTCCCTCGTCTTCTCCTCGTCTTCTCCTCGTCCCACGTTTGAAGCACACATTTTAGTCTAGAGCTTGTTAAACTAGAGCAGTCCCAGTGCCTCTGAACTCTGAGCGCTGTTCCCCCGAGGTGCTGCTTAAAAATATAGATTTGTTGTTTTGCTGTCGTGGCTGTTTTTCCAGTTGTGTAATCTGGGGAAGCTGTCAGGTGTTACCCGAAATAACATCACATGAAAGAGAGGGATAAAAAAAGAAAGTGGGACACGATCGCTCTTAGCACAGACTCACCAGTGTGGGAATAGCAAATAGTTTCTGTGTGGAGTGTGGGGCTTTAAGGGGGAGGAATCACATATATGCACAAACAACAGCATATTTCCCATGATGCATTTTGCTGGAACGTGTGTGTATTTGTGTAATTAGAGTGATCAGACAAGTGGAACCTATCTAATGGTTTATGTCATATCAACTTTACTTTGTATCCCATATTCAAAATAGGGTTATCTGTTAGACAATGTGAATGAAGGTGAATGGAAGGTCCTATATTACGCAAAAATTGACTCTTGTGAGCTTTAAGACATGTTATAATGTTGTTACCTCCACAAAAACATACTTGGAGTTGTGTTTTGTCTCATTCACACATGTTTGAGTAACCCTGCATCATTAGTCTGTCTACATCTCCACAGCTCAAAATGCTCTGTTCCACCTTGTGATGCCATGTTGTAGTAGTTTTCAATTTAACAGCTAACTTTTAGCTTTAGTTCAGTAGAGACTGGAAATTCCTGGGCTGAAATTATCCAAATGATTCTAGCGAAGGTGTATGGAGTTTAAAAACACAGACACACTTCCTGTATTATCACATGACATCACAAGGTGGAACTGAGTGTTTTCTGTTTGAGAAAAGAATTCAGCCTAAATCTGCAGGGTTTGTGTGTTAAATATGTGTGAATGAAACAAAACAAGACTCCAGGTATATTTGTGATGAGGAAACAACATTATAACATAGATCAGAAAATGGTGTAATATGGGCCCTTTAAGGATTTCTCTGATGTTTGGTCAGGGTGTCAATAATTGTGAATAATTGTTAAATTTTTATGTTTTTTATTTAGTTTTTTTCCTCACTATAATCGTTACACTAAAATATTAACATCTGCCAATGACTTAGCTTGACTTAAATATTAGACAGGCTAAACCAGGACAGGTATGACACAGTATAAATGCTTGAAAAATATGGCTTTCCTCTTGATGGGTTAGGTTTTACAAAAGACGTTCCTCCCTCTCCACTGACTCATTTTCACTTACTATTCCAAGTTTTATTATTAACTTTATAGGTAAATCTTACAACTTTTATAAGTGGTTTTGGGGTGTAATTGTAAAACTGTTGTGGGATATAAAAGAATCCTCTATACCACTCAAGCTGGTCAGAAAAAAAACAAGCTTCCAAGTTAACAAGCTTGTAATTGAAATTTATTGACCAGCCAATTTGTTAATTGCAAACATATATTTAAATTATTTATACAGTGGAATCACACTCCTCAGCCTCCCTGGTAAGGTCTATTCCTGGGTATTGGAGAGGAGAATCCGACCAATAGTCGAACCTTGGATTCAGGAGAAGCAATGTGGGTTTCGTCCTGGTCGTGGAACACTAGACCAGCTCTATATTCTCCATCGGGTGCTTGAGGGTTCGTGGGAGTTTGCCCAACCAGTCCACATGTGCTTTGTGGATCTGGAGAAGGCATTCGACCGTGTCCCTGGTAGTGTCCTTTGGGGGGTGCTCTGGGAGCATGGTCTGGGGCCCTTTGGGCTGTCTGGTCCCTGTACGACCTGAGCAGGAGCTGTGTTTTCATTGCTGGCAGTAAGTCAGACCTGTTCCCAGCGCAATGTTGCAGCTGCCCTTTGTCACAGTTCTATTCATAGATTTTATGGACAGAATTTCTAGGCGCAGTCAGTGGCCAGAAGGTGTCCAGTTTGGGGACCACAGGATTGCATCTCTGCTGTTTGCAGATGATGTTGTCCTGATGGCTTCAGCGAGTCAGGACCTGCAGCAGGCACTGGGGCGGTTTGCAGCCGAGTGTGAAGCGGCTGGGATGAGGATCAGCTCCTCCCAATCCAAGGCCATGGCTCTCGACCGGAAAAGGTGGCTTGCCCTCTCCAGGTGGGGGGAGAGTAGGAATGGGACAATAAACAATAATATTGTTTGTCGTGATAAAAATGGCAGGCAATAATGGATCGTGGGACATTTTATACAATTGTGATAATCACCAACGCAGATAATCGTCATTGTATCACCAGCTGTATCAGACTCTTGTGGTAAAGATGGAGCTGAGTTGAAAGACAAAGTTCTTGATTTACCAGTCAATCTTATGTCTCTACCCTCATCTATGGCCATGAGCTTTGGGTGACCAAAATATACATATAAGTTGTCGAAATGAGTGTCCTCCACAAGGTGACTGGGTGCTCCCTTAGAGATAGGGTGAGGAGCTCAGTCACACTGGAGGGGCATGGAGTAGAGTCGCTGCTCCTCCACGTCGAGAGGAGCCAGCTGAGGTGGCTCAATCATCTGTCCCGGATGCCTCCTGGATGACTCCCTGTGGAGATGTTCCAGGCAGAGAAGACCCAGGACATGCTGGAGGGACTATGTCTCTCGGCTGACTTGAGAACGCCTGGGAGTCCCTGCCCCTGTGACTTGGCCCTGGATAAGTGGAAGAAAATGGATGGATATTTAAATTAAAATATATATTTTCAATATTTAGAACTTTGTGGACGTCTGATACAGCCTTTAAAACTGCTTACACGCTAACCAGAAAGTTAGTGGTTCACTTCTCCTGTATTACTCACTCCTAAACATCGTAAACTATATGATTTGTTTGTTGTGGCAACCTCATAAATGATAGCATAATAAAATAATGCTATTTAGGGTTGTATTTCCATCAGAGTCCACTTTCTTATCTGCTTTTTAAATGAATCTGTCACCTATAAAACACTGCCTTATAGATATATCTTACTAAGTATCATTAGTTTAGTACAGTTCATTCTGGTCGCTTCTTATTGTCAGGACAAGAGCTGCTGGCAGAGGGACAGAGAAACAGAGCATCAGAGCAGAGCCGGAGTGTAGCCGGACCAGCTCTACGGGGGGGCAACCACGTGGATCCTGGCACTAACCAAAGCTGTGTGTTCTCAGATGACTCATATTAACTAGTGTTGATTTACTTCACCAGAATCATTAAGAGAACAAGTGTGTTGTTTTCATCGTGAAGCTCAGGAGACTCAGCTGAGAAGACAAAGAGGCTAGCTATAACAAATATGTGGCTGCTTTACTAAGAGAATAGGGACAAGGGGAGTTAGAGCGGGGAGTTTGTGATAGACTGTTCAGTGTTGAAATGGTAGGCTCGCGTTGACAGTACAAACCTCAGAAGTTGTTGGTTAGATCCAGTCTCTAAAAAGTACATATTGTTCTTGCATTCTTGGGCAAGACCTATGAATATAGTGTGTGAGTAAAAGACAATAGGCTGACGTTGCCACCCACAGTTCCATCACTCTACGTAGGGCTGTGCTATTAATCTAATTTTAACCGAGACTAAGATTCAGCCATCTGTAATCATCTGTCGAGTGGTCCACAGCCAACCCTCTGTCATTAAAAACATGTGGTTTGAAGCAGAGTTCAAACTTAGGAGGAAGGAAGTTGAAGTTTTTTGTTTGAAAAGAAACATATTGTGCCAAATATATTTTTTTAGCTTTTAACGTTATAATGTTGTTCCCTCATCAAAACATATTTGGAGTTGTATTTTGCACACTTGTTTCATGAATCCTGTTTACAAGTGACTTTTGGTTACTGGTTAACTAAAGAAAAAGCCATAGTATTTTTATTTATGTTACTAAACTCAGGTGATTGCTTCTATCTTCCTGTCGTAACCCAAGACTTTACAAAGGTGTCTATATACAATATAAATGTTGCACACTGAACTTGTCTCCATCCATCCTCTTTCTCTCACTGTTTCTTCTGCAGTGGGCGTCCAATCACAGACTGGCAAAATGAGGAAGTGTTAGCAGAGTGGCGCGAGTGTGGGAGGTGCTAGTTTAGCTTTGGGGTATGTGTTGTGAAATATTCTACTCAGGCACTGAAGCTTTCCGACTGTCTTTTTTCACAAACAACAAGAAAATCAGACGGAATCTTACATGCAGTGATATAGGACAATGTCTAGTCAATGTAATGTCCAAGATAAAGCTGAAAATGTGACGGCCTCTCTGACTTAATGAATACACGTTTGGATTTTAATTTAAATGATGTTTGTTTCAATTTTGACACATTTTAAACACAAGGAACAGCCTCCTTCTGTCTGTCAGATCCTCAGTCTTTAACGCGGTTTAAGACCAGACTGAAAACCCACCCCTTCTCCCTGGCATTTAATACTAGCTAGACGGGATATCTTGGTGTTTTATTGTACTTTTCCTACATAAAGTGTTTTTTTTTTTACTTTTATGCATAGACTGTATATATATAAGTGGACATAGCTAACTTGTAAATAGGAAGTGATCATGGACGTGCTTCCGGCGCCATCAACTCTGGCTCCAATTCACTTTACATTGGAAAACTGTCGTTGATTGGCTCTTTGGTTGCTATGATACTCACAGTCGGAATTCCAAATGTGGAACTCGGCTCCAAATTCGCCTCTATAACGAGCTTCATTTGACTGGAGCCAGGACGCTATGGTGATGTCACACTTCTTTATACAGTCTATGCTTTTATATGAAGCACTTTGGTCAGCTGAGATTGTTTCAAATGTGCTATATAAATAAACTTGAATTGAATTGAACATTTTGTATATCTTCAAACCAACATTCACATTATTATCTATAATTTGATCATCTTCTCTCCTAATTAAGAACCCTACAACACTTTTGTTTATATATTTATCTTTAGACTGATGGAGAATGATTAGCTACTGCTCAATTATTAAGCTATACTAGACTCAAACTCCTCTTTATATAGTATCATGGCATACACGCAAACCACATAGTTGTCTTATTGGGTGAATATATCAAATTTGAGTCTAGTCACATACACAAAATGCCACACATTCTTCCTCTATACAAGGGCTCGCACAGAGATGAATGTACAGTATAATATACAGTGGGTGTGCGATTACATGTGGACTGGTTTGCTGGTAGTGTATTAGCTAAACGCACAGCCAATTTGTCAGGTGAGTGAGGAGCTGAGGAGAATCAGGCCTTCTGTATGGGATATTGATCGGGATGCTATTTTAGTTCAGATTTAAGTAGCTATACAGTATATTACCTCTGGCTAAAAGGTCAGAGGTCAGGGTATGTATTAGTTAGGCCATGTATCTTATCATTGGACTGATTGTTATGTCTGAAATATTAAACTATTAAAGTCCACAGTCGGAGGTGGACAAACGATTATTTACAGAAATCTATATTCTAAATCTATATTGTTTAATAATTGATTGTTGGTTTGAGATTTGAAGCATGTTCCCACTGATTTTGCACTTAAATAATACACACTATTGATACCCAGGTATCAATAGCTGAAGATTTACAGTCATGTACTGTTGTTTTTTCTAATGATCTAAGACTGTGTCATACTTGTGCTAGTTTGGTCCTGGCTTGATCCCGGTTTAGTCCTGATGTAGACTTTCTTTGACCTTGTTATGTTTAGTCATGGTCTTGTGGAGGTTCAGTTCTTAGTGTAGTGTAGTGAACACTAATCTGGCAGAAACCAGATTGATCCCAATACTTCATGCCTATTGGGCAAAGTGTCACATCACCAAAGCAGCCGAGAAATGTAACTTTTGTTAAATACAGAAATGCCCACACACATCCATATCCCTAGTAGTGCTTCCCCACGTTTTTCCAAAAAGAAAAGTGTGTTTTTATGGTAAAATAGTGCTGTCATGCTTGTTTTGCTTTATGTGGGCACTTTGGGTTTGGCTTTCACCCAAACAACAAAAAACACTGTCCTCTGATTGGACTGGTCATCCAGTGGCTCCAGCCAAAAGGCAGACACTCTCATAAGTTTGTGAACTCGCAAATATTGCAAGCATTTCTTTGCAATGTAATGTGAACCCAGCCTTTAAGTATAAGGGATAATCTACAATCACAATAATAGTTACGACACATAGTTTAGCAGAGAGAGATTTCAATTTAACCCAACCCAATGAGTACACATTCTACTAGTAATACTGATACTGATGTTTTCCTTTTTTCCTCAAGGATGGGCGTGTGTCATTCATCGGGCACCAGCTGGGAGGGGTCACCTTCTCCCCTAACAGCCGTGACCAGACGGTGAAGTCGGCACGGGCCGTACAGATCACATATTACCTGCGTAACAATGGGCCCGTGGTGCAGGACATCATCGCCGAGCGCTGGGAGAACGAGTTCTGCGCCTTGGTCCAGCGGCTGTCCTCCACCCCTCCCCCACACAGCACGGATCAGCTGCACCTGCAGTCGCTCACCTCCTTCAGCCTGTGGAGGGACTTCCATCAGACTGGGGTGCTGGCCAAAGGAGAGGTGCTAGTGAGCCTGGTGCTGGTCCTGCTGGCTGCTACTATCTCCAGCTCCATGAGGGACTGTCTGAGGGGGAAGCCCTTTTTAGGGCTGCTGGGAGTCCTCACCATCTGCATCGCCAACGTCACAGCCGCCGGGATATTCTTCATATCCGACGGAAAGTTCAACTCCACACTGCTGGGGATCCCCTTCTTTGCAATGGGTGAGTTTGTGCTCATTGTTGTGTGACAGTTACTTCATCACAGAGATTGTGTCACTTTTCTGTATTTTCACTCACTGTACTGAATAAATATGAGAATCTAGTCAAATAAAAATAACACAAAATGATACAATAAGTCAATCAAAACAACAAAAAGCCCTGATCATTCAGTTGAATGCTTACCTTTAAGTTGCAATACTCCCAGTAGTGAATATACTGTACAGCAGAGCATACAGTATAAGTGGATCCTTGTATGCCTGTGGTCTGAATCCTTTTGAGATAGTCTGATAAAGGGGTAGGCAGAATTGTTCATTTGAACCTCTGGTGCTATATGTATTTTTTTCCAGTGTTAAATGATATAACATATACATATATACATATA
>KN478810.1:919-22544 GCA_000787095.1 Periophthalmodon schlosseri
GGGACTTTTTAATATTGTGTCTGTTATATTATGAGAGTTTTATACCAGCTGAAAAGGTCCAGGTAATTTCATTTGCTGATAGAACTGCAGTAGAAGTAGTTGATTGTCTTCAGAGAGACTCACACCAAGGGTTCTCGTATAACCATCACCCTGACAAAAACAGGTCAATATGTATTTCAGAATGATAGTAAAATAGCAAGTAAATGAATGGCGGTCAAAGTTAGCAGTTTGTGATTACCTTTTTACTCACAGCATTGGTCACAGAAGATAATAGAGTTTGTGATTTTAGCAGAAAGTGAAGCATGTCCTCTAGCATCAGGTCTTTGGTGATCTTCTGATCAAAGGTTTTGTCATTAAGCGCTGAAAATGTCCAGTCAGTGTCCACCTAGAGACAAAGAGGCTTGGACTCAGTGCCCTCTGGTGGTCATTGACTTAAATGAACCCTAAATACCACAACCACAAGTGGGCTCTGACCTTTGACCTCAGGATGACTGTGGCACAGGTGTGCTGCAGGTGTGTTTGTGAGTCTGTATGTGCTGATAAGCTTTAGTTACAGCCGCTTCACTGATCAAACAAGAGCCAACACTGGGCTCTTTATTCAATTTCATTATGTTGAGACATGCCACACAAATTACATAACATGTTCTTCAGTTTGCTTTTGGAAGATTGTCTTATGGTGCTTTATTAGTTAGAATATAATGGCATGGACCACAGAGAATATATGCTTCCCATACTACCTGCATTTACTCTTATATCCAAAAAAGTTATGATGTGGTTTCTTAAACAGCAGCATAACAGACAAACCATTGGATGTCATGGGTTTTAGCTCAATATTGTGTTAGTTCTACCTGATAGAACATGTTCTTGGGTACATCATACATTATTTTCATAAGATTGAAAAAATGTCTGTTACCTGGATGATAATGGGCGTAAGAGAAGTATTAAAAAGCAGAGTAAACGTGAGCAGTTGGTAACACAGGAGGCACCTACAAAAAAAATCAGAAAAGGACATGTATTACTAATAAAACTGAAGAAACCGTAGTGCTTTATTTGAACAATCATCTGGAAGCCTGAAAGATGGTACCTTTTTATTGTTTGGTCTTTCTTGTAGGTGGATGTTGCTGCCTGCAACACATCTCCAATAATTCTCTTCATGTGCCCAATCATGTCTTGATAAGAAGCTGGATAGCTCAAAACCTCAGGCCTAAGGTTTTTCAACTGTGACAAGGGCAGAATGTAAATCAACCAGCAGAGGGCAGTAAAGGCTGTTTAAAATGGTCAATAAGAAATTTTTAAAAAGCAAAACAATCCAAGAATTTATTTATAAACAAAAGAGTACCCGATTTGGCTGACCCCTCTCTCCATTGGTTGACAATACAATGATGTCATGCATAAAGAAAATCAGTGGATCGAATGAGGTGACCAGGATGTAAACGTTTACCACAGCCTGAGGTGAGGCTATAGGTTTGGTCAAACTGAAAACAGAAAAATGAATTGCCTTTGAAACATGTAATAAACATTACATCATTCTGGTGGTGGTATGGATTCATATGTAACAGTGTAGTGTTGGAGCGGCTCACCTGGTGGCTCCAGTCGACCCTTGGTCCTGGTTAGAAGCACAAGAGTAGAGCCTCATGGGAATTTTTGAACCTATTAAAATATACAGAGAAAGAAAGAAATCTAACTTGTGTTATGTTGTAGAGGTATCAGAGGTAGTTAGTGTAGTTTAGTTTACAATATGATATGATTTTGACTCAGTAACTCAATCACCCTAATGTATTTGTATGGCTAATATTATACCTTTAGACTTAGGACCCAGATATTACTTATAACACATATATATCAACATTACTCTATATAGTACTGATGTTTTAAGACTTTTAGTTGAAGTGTATTTAAATGTACTTTTATTGCAGAGAAGGAGAACAATACAATTTCATAGTGCCAGACCAACATCTAAAATAAAAACTTACCAGTCAGTGCTCGGTGAGTAAACATGTGACACAGCCCACCGCCAGCATCAGAAAAAGCCTTCATCATCTGAGGAAGAAGATTCACCTGGAAGCGCCAACAGAGGAGCACTGTGAGGACCACAACATGACGTTGGCTAAAATGTGTGGACAGGAGAGTCTTACCCTCTGATGACTCTGGAGCTGAGAGAAAGGGACTCTCCTCATGCAGCTGGTCTCTGAGGAGCTGAGGCACAGCAGCAGGCTCACCCCACTCATACCTGCAACAAAACATAATGAATTACAAATGTCTCCTTATACACAAATTTAAAAAATCACCCATTTTACTTGTTCATACGTTTTTTCTTCATACAAAAATGTGAAATTCTGATTTCATAACATGGTCTGAGTTATGAAAACAGTCCCAAGGAGGCGCCATTGTTATGAAATGTGTGCACATGTGGTAGTGATTGTGGAAAAGCAGGAAATGTTCTGGTTGTGTTTTTTGGCCGAGGCATCCTAAAACTATATACAGCTGCAGTTCACGTTGCTTCAAAAACACATCTCACTCTATTTTGCCTTTGTAGCTGACCGGAAGTCTCCACCCTTAAACTAAACACACACAACTTCCTGTCGGTGATTAGAAACCAAAATAAAGCTCCTGTGGCCTCAGAACTACTCATATTTCTACAATACTCTTTAAAGTAACACGTAACTTTCTGGAGGTGGCACATCACATGGAAATAGAAATTTAAAACAATACTTAGGAATATTCTCCATGAAGATAGATAGGTTTTATGCCATATTGTGGAATATTACAGCCAAGGGAACAACAGATAAGCAGGTGAAAGTGCTCCAGCAGCCCAAATAAGAATCAGATTTGTGAAGATATGGTTATGGACACATTGTTTTGTTTGTGTTTTGTTCACAATAATATATAACCATACAGTAATAGTACCTTCTTTGGGTCTGAGTAGGCTACTGGTCTCAGCATATCTGGAGAGCTGGACATCATACCCCATCTGCTGAAGCACTCGCACATACAGCTGGACCTCCGTATCTGTGATGACATGTCGACCCGTCAGAACCAAAACCCTCTGCCGCTGGGCCCCCCGGTCTGATACTTGCTGGACCTGAAGAAGAGCGCGCATGGTCAGGCTGCAGCTCATCGCATAAGAGACTTCAAACATTTGTTGATAATGTCAGAGAGGAATGTATGTTGTCTGCAAACCATCAAAGTACAAAGATAAAGCTGACTTTAACATGGCTGGGAGTCTAACCGCTGGGAGAGAGGAACATGGTGCAACCAGTTACCAGAGAGTTAAGTAGTAATAACAATATGGACGGCCTTTCACAGAGCTGGTGCATCCACTATACCATATAAATATCTACAAACTCACAGAACGCATTTTTATTATTAGATTATTTGGTGTAAACGGTGCATGTTAATGAACATACATGATACACTGCCTGGCCAAAAAAAAGTCGCCACCTGGATTTAACTAAGCAAATAGGTAATAGGCTGCTGCAGTTGGTCAGGTCTAGGTTCTGCAACCATCTGTGCTCAAAGAGTGAGGTCAGCTGACCACCTGAATATACTGAATGACCAGGTTATTCCATCAATGGATTTTTTCTTCCCTGATGGCGCGGGCATATTAACACTGATTAACACTAAACACTGATTGTAGCTGGACGCAAGGTGAGTCAAAGTACAAAGTGTCTTGCCCAAGGACACAACAACTGCATTACAGCCCCCTGCCATTCCACTGTGGCACCTGTTATTCCCAACAGTTTCCAATCCAGCACTAACAAGGCTTCCAAGATCTGACGAGGTGGGGCATTCTCAGATTAGTGGGGCAGCGGTGGGATGCACATTTTTTTTTTTTTTTTTAGAATTGACTTTTTAAACAGGATATTGACAAATGAATAGAGTGCAATAATGACCACAACTCAACACAACTGTAACAAGTGGCAATAGGCTCAAACTGTTGCGTAGTGGTTTATTTTTATTGTTGACATTTTGTAAACACAGATATGTAAGTGGGCCTTGTGTTCTGCCAGCACACACTTAGAAACAGGCCCTGGAAACAGCGCGTCTGATCTGACTGAAGCACTGGTTTGACTGACAAATCATAATACTGCCAAGTAAATATTTGTAAAAAGATAGCGACTGATTTAAATAGAAACATATTCAATGACAAGTAATATGGGTAGCAAAAGCGTAGCAAAATCCGATACAATGTCTATTTTTAAGAATTACAGAGTCTTATAGAGTCGTGTTTGTTGTCCTGGTTTAGTCTTTTGTTTTAATTACATGTTAAAACATTTCAACATTGTGTATATGACATTTTTGCTACTCTAGTCTACAATGTCTACAAGTGTCTTTTTACTACCAATTAATTTTGTATGCAATCTGCTTGTGTGGGTCACAGAAATGCAGGCCTGCTGAGGCTCTCCCTTAGAAATAAAAAAAAACAACAACATTGTTTACAAAACTTGTGTCCCATTTGGAACAGGCCAGTGAATAAAGTCAGTGTGAGTTGAATACTAAGTATAGCAGCATTGTCTGGGTTTTATGTGGCTGTGTAAGTAGCCTGCCCCTGCCCATGATGACAGATAAATTACAATTACATTATAAAATGAATTAGTGTTAGCACTGTGATTAACTGACCATGTCCAGTTGCTTTTGGTCCAAATGCAGGTCTTTAATGGCTGCAATAGGCTCCACTCAATATAAAATGACTGAATAAAGTTTTTGAGTGTGTCCATAAATAAAACGAGTGGATTATTCTTTGTCATCATGAAAATTGACTTGTATAAATACATAAACACTTCAGTGGCCATGAACCCTGGACTTTAAAACACAATCTTAATTTAATGTCCACAAACACTCATTAAGTTAAGTCAGGTTAACATACCACAGCTGCTCAGGCGAGTCTTCATCAGCACAGAAGACACACGAGACAAGTCACATGACCCAGCTGTCTGTGAACTCAACTGTAAAGTCTGCAGACATGATGTAGTCACTGATAAGATGTATATTTAAAGGACATTGGAGGAAATTATTGTCTGGAACATGAGCATTAATAAATAAAGACTGTGCAGTTTTGTGACTGACTATGTGGACCGGATGCTTTGGCCTCAGTGTGAACTATATGGATGTGCTTCCTGCTCACTACAGCTCCTCACTGAGCTATTAGAGAGTGAGACTTGTCAGCTGTAAAAACACAGGGAGACGTTACATGCCTGTCACCTTCAAGAGTCTGCACTTTCATGTTTCTCTGCACCATTTGGTCAGATCTGGGGTTAAAGACAATTCCTACCTTTGTCACAGAGACAAGGTGCTGTCTAAACATATGAATAAAAACGTTTTCACCAGCTCCAGCAATATCAGCGATCACTCTTTTACTCAAACAGACATGTGTTTTCTTACATTAAGCCTAATAGTCGGTGTCGCTACAAAATCCCGCTGCTGTGGACATAAACAGCAGCTTCTGAGTGACTGATTTATAACTTTTGGAAGAGAGTGGCACAACTGACCCAAAGACAACTCATCAATGAAAAAAATATTTAGTTTTAAATTGTTAATTACTCTTACAATTTCATTATTGAAACCCAAGGACTGACTATGAAACGAAAGCCTGCCCTGGAAATACAGTATCATAATAAGCAGAAAAGAAGTGTCGCACAGAGTGCAGGCTAATGCAATGTTTCCCAGACAGGGCTACACACAAACTTGGGGTTGGACATTCACTTACCGGGGGGGTAATGATTTTATGTTAAAAAAGACTGAATGTATTTGAACATAAAATGTTTTTTTTGCATTTTTACATTTTATATTCTTGCCTATGTTTTTATATATTTTGGACATCATTACACTTGAAACAATAAAAAGTAATAGTTGACCATAAAACAGATTTATATGCTGCCACTTACTAAAGAATCACTATTAGATGAGTTAAGGGGTGTGAGACAAAGCTAACAGGGAAGGCTACTCAAGATAGAAAGGCTGAAAACCACTGAGTTTGGGCTACTCAACAGCTGTGTGCTACAGAACAGACCTCCAAAGGGAATGACAAGACTCAGGTCAAACCAACATCAATAAATGTGACACTAAGCAAACAGTGTTGGTAGGACTGTAATGAATGTAACTCATCTATGAACACTGTGAGTTTGAGAGCTGTCTGCAGTGCTTACCGTTAGCTGTTAAGAACAGATACTCTCCTCCTGATTAATATCTGAAATAATATCTATATAGACCAAGCTACTCACAAGCTCAAGTCTGCAGAGGCATAGGCCCTATATCCCTATAGACCCACTCTGTAGGTGTCAGAGAGTGAAAACTAAGCCTCCAGTCAGTGTCCTTTAAGCCCCCCTAATCTAAAAATACTCAACAATGGTCAGAGGAGCAAACCTTGTTAAAGCATAACCAGACTATTATTTTTAAACAGATTATAGATGACACAGGTGGACAGGACAAGAGGACAGGAGTAGTAATCATGTCATTGATTTGAAGTCAGTGAACAAAATGTCATTACATTTAAATTGAAATGATTATGGAGGGTCATGTGGGGGAAGTTAGGCTTATTGTCATTTTTGAGTGACAGTGTGGGTCATGACAGGTCACACCATAGAGAGGCACGTGCGGGAAGGTCTACCCCTTTACTGCTCACCTGGGCCCGGAGAGCTTCCAGAGCGGAGATGAAGCGCCGACTTTCCTCCAAATCCACCTCATCTGAGAGCCGGGAGCCGTGGACACGTGGGCTGGGTTGTTGGTGGACCTGGAGTCGGTTCAGCGCTACATTGAGGGTCTGGTAGAAGAGACAGAGGGCCACTCCGAGCAGCAGCAGCGGGCCGGGGTACAAGCGGCGGCGCAGGAGCATCCCGGAGTCCCTCCACAGGAGCCCGCCGACCAAAGCCAGGAGGCACCGCATAGGAGAGGTCCTAAGTTCACATCCTTCCGTTTCATCCCATTCTCACCGTGACCTGTCCGCGGTCACAACAAGTACAAGTGTAATTTAGCGCCCAAACATATGAGTAAAGTTCTCAGGGATAGGCGATGTGGGTTACATCCTAAAATTTGGTAATGAAAACAAAATGGGTTGTTCTTAATAACTGTAAGCACACACTGTAGCCCAGATGCTTATTCTCTACACCAGCTTTGATAATGTGGGCTGAGGTGGCCATCTCACCTTTTTGCTACACGTTTACACCTCTGCTGCCCATTCGTGCGCAGCGTCGTTTTTTTCTTCAAGTTTCCCTCGATAAAGTCTGTGCAAAAAGAATTTGATAAAAAAAAAACCTCAGGGAACGTCCGAAAATCCGTTATGCTCTAGGACACGTCAAGAAATATCCAATAAAACCGACGAAAAAGTATTGAAACCTAACAGAACTGTCTGCTCGCGCCTGAAAACAACCTAACCAGGGACAGGCAGACCATCTGGATTGAGTTAAACTCCGCAAAGAAAAAACACTTCAGTCAGATTTCTAGTCCGTCCCTCATCGTTAAAATGGGAAGCAGACTTGAGTGGATATGAGAACTTTAAAAAGACCAAAAATGCCCCAGTGAAGTCAGAGTTTAGGTGCAGTTTGAGTTCTCCTGACAGAAGTTCTGCTGCCTCTCAGTAGGAGGTCAGCGGCCCCATACCTCACCCCTCCCCAGCCCCAAACACTAGTCTATTTATGGAGAATGGTGTGAGCATGTTTGTAAGAGAGGACAGGAAGTATTCGGGAATTCTTAATGTACACAACTAATAATAAAGACAGAAAAAGGCTTGTTGCAGAAATGAGTATAATTAAACCATGTAGAAAAAAAAGACATACAACTGTTTTTCTCCTCTGGAAGGAATTTTCAGTGCAATAACTCACACTCACAAACATACAACATTCTCAAAAATGTGTTGTGCTGAAATTTCTATTTTAAACCCAATTTAAAATGTCACAATTATCAATTTGACTCTGGAATGGGCACATAAGTTTTTGTACAGGCAATGTTTTCGTTTCACTTAATGTAATAAAGTTCAGGTCAAGACAAGAATGTTCTGACCAAGGCGCTTGCCAATGACATTTAACCAACTTTTGAACAATCTGTAAACAACATTTTAGATAAATACTTGCATGAACTTTAACAAAATGAATCTGTGTCTATTTGTGATTAAAAAAAAAACATAGGAAGCAATTACAGACAAATACTAGTCCCAAGTTGGGGTGAACCTGAAAAACACATTTTTTTGTTTTGTTTCTGGAACATTTAAACTTTATTTCACTAGTAAATATAATGTTTACTAAGGTCATGTGTAGGTTTTTACTTTTAGTGTAGTGAAACCAGCAGCACAAATGTTTTCCCAAATAACTGAGGTGTACAAGTAGTTTCTTCATGTGGCTGTGATCCGACGCGTGACGGCACAGAAAGTCATTTTAGCAGTTTATATGTAGTCTTTTGACCTCTGACCACGTTGGAGGTTATATTCAAACACAGGGCACGGACAAAGTGTGAAACTATTTGTGACGGCTCCCTCTCCTCTTCATGGCTGCTGTACACTGTGGACAGTACCACTTCCCCTTCGGAGCCTCAGTCAGACCCACACAGCCATAATGGAACCACTCTATTGGACACTATAAATGAAAAAAGATACACACACAAATGAACACTCAAAGATATATTAGGATTAACATAATAAAGGTTTGATCAGAAATGAACTGCTACATACATCTGTATTATCACAGCCAACCATTTCTCCATAGGAAACCTGCAGGTGAAAAAATAATTAAAATAATTTGGCAAACTGTTTAATAAGTTCCCACTCCAGCTCCAGCTCATGTACATACCTGGTTACAAATACAATATCTAGGCTCATTGGGGTCGTAGGTCCAGTCCACCTGGCTGTTGGCCTCCGCCTCAGGCAGCACTGAGACCTGCTGAGAGAGCTCCTGGGCCAATGCTGATGAAGAGGAACAAGACGAGAGTGACGAAGATGACGACGACGATGATGACTGGTGGTTTGAATTCTTGATGCTGCTTCTGGAAAACAAAAGGAGTTTGGCATTTGTGGTTGTGAACGTTGCGTGTTAATAGATGACAGAAAGATGGGACTTACTTAGATTTGCGTCCTCGCGAATCAGAAGCTGTGGCCGGGGTGAGGGTCTGTGTGAGTGTAGAGGCCAGAGCAGATGACGAGTATCCGCCATTGTCCCGAGACAGAGAGAATTCTCTGCCAAGTTGGAAGTCATTGTTCTTGAATGCTTCATAACTTGCTTTGAGACTAGACGTTCTCCTGCCCTCCTTCATCTAAAAATATATAATATATACAACTAACCCCTCAGAGTATAGATGCAGCAATCATGTATATAGTAGAACAAAGGATTATGAAGGAACAGGACTTGATACAAATGTTTTGTACCTGTGCAGTGGCTTTTTTAGCCCAGGGGGCCTGTGCGGGGGCTTGTACGGCCTGGCCGCCTGCCATAGTGATGGCTCCGGCCCCAGCTCCAGGGCCTGCTGGCAGGGAGCTCAGGTTGTAGGAAGTCAACGGCTGAGACGAATTCACGCTGTAGACGTTGTTGGTGGTAGAGGACGTGCTGTTGGCCCGACAACCTGCATAAATCACAGATCAAAATGAAAAGGTTAAGTAAAATAAATAATAAGAAATAGTAAATAAGTCAAGAGTTCGTACCACCCGGTGTATTCTCTTTAGACGCATCTGAAGTGAGAGTGGACAGCAGCACCTCAGACTTGAACTTCTTCTCAGGAACATGTTCTGTCGTGTGATGGGCCGGAGCACTGTATTTTCTCTCTGTTGTAAAACAGATCAGGTCATTATAAAGTCAGCACCACACTGATTCTTTTGGCCAACACATGACTTACTCTCAGCTGTGGTGTGGGAATGAGCATGGTGGTTGTTCACAGGCTGTGATGGACTGTCCATCTCTAACGATCCTGTGAAAGAAAGACCAATTCATTTGTCTATCTTTTTAAGTTGCTTTAAAATGAATTAAGTTAACTGCCAACATACGTCTCTCAAGGATTTCTGTGATTCCAGCATTGTCAGCCTCAAGTTCCATCTTAAATTTAGCCAATTCTTGGTCCAGTTTTCGTAAGTGACGATCCACCTAAAACATAAAGACAATAACAGAAGCTCTCTTTACTGAAGTATTTTACTGCCATCTAGTGTTCAAATAGTCACATTTCATTACAAGGGTTTCTGCAATTTCCAGTTGCTGAATGCAAGTGACAAAAAACTAAATATAATGTAATAAATATATGTGAATTTAGAACATATCTGTGCTGTTTACTGTAGTTGTAGGGCTATATTTATATTAATATTTCTGGAAAATATTAAGTATACTGTATAACTGTAAATAAACTAATAATAAACTTGTAGAATTGTAGCAATGCACTGCACAGAAGAAGGCAGTTGTTGAAAGACTCACTAGATCATAAATCTGATTGGCCAGTTGGACCTTCTCATCAGCATCCTCCAGAGCTTTGTAATAATCCTGCCAGAGAGAGATGTATTAATAGAAACAGAGGCACAAATACATGACAGACAATATATTATGAATCTGAAGTGTGAATAGTTCTGATGCCTGCCCACCTTCTTAATAACTTCCATCTGCTCTTCTCTCCATTCTGGTTTGTTCTTTTTTGCATTGACAAAGTACTCAATGACTTTCTGCTCGAGCTGATCTGTGGCATCTGCAACATAAAATGTGTTTGAATGCAAATGTAACTGTGTATCACTTCTTACATGGCTTTGACTGTTGGCCGTTACTGCATGTCTAGTTTGTTTGCTAAAAAAAAACAACAAACAGCACAGCAATCGTGATACCAAGAATAAACATTTTATATAATTTAAAGTGGTTCGGGTTATCTACAGTAACACAAACGCACAGGGCTTCACACTCATTAAAAAGCATGTTTGGGTTAATCAGTGTTGCCGCACATACTTTGAACCTGCAGGTCCATCTCCCTCATTTCCGTAAACCTGTCGCGGAGATCCATGGGAAGCTGCTCGATCACTGCCAAAGGAAAAAAAAAAAAGCAATGCTAGTCTTGCTAAGCTAACAGCCACACCAAATACAGCCCACGAAAACCACTTATTAAGATAACTTTACGAGGTGATACGGCCATCGGGGATCAATTACACGTTTATACTCACTTTCGAGATAGTCTTCGAGGTACAACATTGCCGCAAATGTGTCGTTTTTCAAGTTTAATTTGATTATTTTTCTCTTTCAATATGGCGCCGCCAGCCGCTGTCTCGCTCAGAAAAAAATACACCCAAAAATGAGGTCAGAAAAAGTGACGCAGCGACTGTCGGCGTCGTGATTGGTCGATCCGAGTACACGCTGCAGCGCGGTGGCGCCAGCGGAGGTGGTTCATGGGAGTTGTAGTTTGTTTTGAGGAGTAAACTTAATACCCAACTAAAATACATTTATTATGACATTATTGCATATGTGTTTGTTCCATTAAGTCTTTAAATGGTCTTTACATTTCAGATTAAAAAAATGACATCGCCTATGGAATCCAATCTTGCCCATTTTAGGACAATATTATATGATAATCTGCTAAAACACGTAGGATACATAGGATTTACACTCTCCTTTTTATCTTAGTACAGCCTGCACCGTAGAAGTTAGGATGCCTATGTAATGATTTCCATTGGAGGACCGGGAGCACTAAGCATATCATTTGACGGGATGTCCACATGGACTCTACCAATAGCGCTCTACTGTATCGCCCCCACTAGACTGCCCCGGACTCCAGCAACAACTGCAAGACATTTTAGGAGGCTTGGAATTTAATCTTCGCACAACACGCATTTGATGAGGACTGTTGATCGTTTGGATTTTTCACAGGATAAAAAACATGATTTAGTTTCCACGCCTGTAAGACTTAACAGCTTGCGAACAACAGGTTGGCTGGATCCACAGTATTTTCAAAGTGGTCACGCGCTGGTACGGTTTCTATGATGACTGATTTGGACATGTCAGCGCCTCTGCCATAACTCCACAAACACTCTCCATCATGTCGGTGCGTTAAGGGAAAGTGAGAAATCACGTGTTCTGGATGTTTTCAGAATTTTTTCAAGGATATAGTACGCGTGCGGCAGAAGCGATTCAGCGCGCGGATTTACGCACAGCGGAATTCGGCTTTTACGCACCGGGCATGAGGCACCAGAACTGTAGCTAATGAACTACTCTCTGCAGACAACGTCCTTGGCACTTCGTGTTGTCCAACGTGGTGTTATTTGTGTTTCGTGATCATGCTGCCAAGGTAATGAGCCGAGCGGCCGAACACCGGTCGCTGCGCTTAGGATGGCCCGGCAGGACGCGGTGAGATGCCTGCGCTGCCTGCTGTACGCGCTTAACCTACTCTTCTGGGTGAGAGCAGTGACAATACAGAAAAATCAAAATGCATTGGGAATAAATTAATCACTTACTGATAGCATATAGCAAACAGTAAACTACACAATTGACTACACAGCTAAATAGTCTATGAATAAAATTATGCACAACAATTTCATTACACTGAAGCATATTTTCTGACGTGTGCTTGTGGCGTAGGCATTGCACGTTGTTCTGAATGATTATTTCATAGATTGGTTCTGAGTTAGGCTTTGTGTTCAAAAAGTCAAGCTCATAATTAGGGGTACAGTGAAAGTAGGTTGCGGTGTGTTTGTGGGAGCAGGTTTCACATTCTGAGCTGTTATTTGTAGGCAACAGAAACTGATCTGAGAGGGTTTATTTTTGTGTGTGTTTATTTCGGTTTCTCCCAGCTCATGTCAGCTTGTGTCCTGGGAGTGGCTGCCTGGATCCGAGACTCCCTCAACACTGTCCTGACCCTCACAGCACACACAAGGTGAGTTTGGCAGTAGACCTTAGCTACGGTCCCACTTAAGGTGCCACCACACTAGCAGAAGTGCAGAGGCTCCACTGTGCATACTATGAACACTATTTCATAATGGCTCACTCGAGGTTTGTCCAATAATTTCACTTGCAAGTCAATTTGAAACTCTGCTATATTTCTTTATTTCTGGACAGGCAATTATTTATGTCAGTGTTTCCCATTATTCCCATTCTTAAAGATACTAAATTTACAACAACATTTTATATTCAAATACTATTCAATGTCATCTTCTTTTTAAACCTGAAATTATGCCCATTTACACCCAGAGTTCTTGTACTTCTTGTTGGGAAACACTGGACTAAGGTAAACAGGTGTTCTAATAGCCTAAAATGTCTCCCCCGCACTAAAAGTTGAACAAAAATGTATATCACAAATCATGAAAGTTGACAACTGTATATTTGCAATTATATATTTTTACTAAATGTATGAAATAACATTATTCCCAAAAAGTATAACCTATAATACTGACTCAAAATCCTTAGGTCTCTTAGGTCAACTTCAATAAAGAAATACAGACAAATGGTGAAATATAAACCCTGCAGTACTACATCAAGTCTTTGTGTGACTATTATACCATCTTGTCAGTGTAATCTCTCATCAGGCATCTTCCAGTACACCATCTTAATAAAAATGTCTCTACAGGTTGGAGGAGGCTACAGTTGTCACATATTCAGCTGCAGTGCATCCAGTTGTCATTGCAGTATGCTGTTTCCTGATTATCGTGGCCATGGTTGGATACTGCGGCACACACAAATGTAACCTACTGCTTCTATCCTGGGTGAGAACCGTTTTACACTATACATGAATAATGTTTTATACATTCACGAATAAGATCATTTCATGTGAATGTGTTGGCCTATAGCTGAACAGGTTTTACAACAGGGCTCTGTGTGTTGGCTGGATCACCTGTGTGTGACCCATTACAGTGGGCAGAGCCAGGATTCAGGTGTCCCCATTGTCTCTCGGAGAAGATAAGTTTGTCCCTGCAGGCAGATGGACACAGCCCGGTGAATGATAGGAAGCCACAAGAAACAGGAAATGCCCCTGCCCCAAAGACACCTGGGAGATCACATCACAATGGGGACAGAAAACTCCACCTATCCTGAACTCAGTCTGAGCTTTTTATTGGCCAAAGGATAAAGTCGCAAACTCCTTACAAACACTCACACACACACACACAAACACACACACACACACATGACATGAATAAGTAATCGTACACATTTTCACTATAATGGCTTCATCACAAACCAAACATAGCCTTCCTTTTGTGCTGATCAGAAGCAAGACAATTATCTCTTAAAACTACTGTACATTGTTTGGAAGATTAAAATATGCCTTATCTTTGACAGTCAACGCAAATAGAAGGCATGTGTTTGAAGACGTTAAACTCAGTTACTTGCCTTTTCAGCTGAAATAAAGAACCCTATCTTCTCATTTCCATCTGGTATATCTGTTTTGGTGTTAAAAGTTCAATCTTCATCTTGATCTTCAATCAACTTGAAAACAGAAGTAGCACAGCTTGGATTGATGAATCTGCCAGTCTGTTTCTGTTTTATCGTTTAGCATATGTTCTGGCATTTGGCACTTTGCTTTCCAAAGTAACATGATAAATGATGTTTAATTATGTGAGCTTGTCAATGATATGATACGATATTTGCAGATATGACTGATAAGGACACTGTTGTGGCAGGCACTAGGTCAGACGTTCTGCATGCAAAATGAGATTAGGATTATGAAGAAAACAGATTGTGCTTTGGCCTGTAAATCCTGTATCTTTGTCCATATTGTAGTATTTCTGCAGCCTGTTGGTGATCTTCTGTGTGGAGCTAGCCTGTGCTGTTTGGACATATGATGAGGTAAGAATATTCTGCTCTGATTTACATTTGTACAGTGGTAAATTAAGGATGTGTGCACTGCACAGACCACACTGAGTTTGAGCAGCAGGACCAGAGCAGCTGCAGGCAAACATTCGGTTGCTGATACAAACTGTGCATCTAAAAATATCCAGAAATGTCAGTCATGTCCGGCACACACTACTTCTCCAGTTACACACATCTATGATCCAGACATGCAACTTCACAACCAAATAGTATTTTTATCCTCGACAAACCCATAAGGATTAGCAATGGACAAATCTTATCAATGAAGTTCCAGTGAGCCATTAAGGCTTCTCTCATCATAGCAGCTGGGTCGGCTGATGTTACTATCTCTGTGACACCTGCAGAGGGACAGAGGGGGACAGATCAGTGTGAATAGTCTTATCGCTGCAGAGATGTGGGACAAGGCGGGAGGTCTCACTCTGCCTTCTGTTTAGCCTTTAGTGCAGCGCTCGGACATGATCAGTCTTAAGTCCCGGATGCCAAATTACGGTCTCCAGCGTTACCAGTGGCTCACACACACCTGGAACACCTTCCAGACTGAGGTCAGAAGTCACTACTGTAAACTATGTAAAATCATGCAAAATCATGTGGCCATGTGACTCATTTATTGCATTTGAACTTTACTTGCAGTATAAATGCTGTGGAGTGATCTACTTCACTGACTGGTTGGAAATGACAGAGATGGAGTGGCCTCCCGACTCCTGTTGCTCCAATCAGTATCCAGGATGTGCTCGACATGCGCATTACCATGACCTCAGCGACCTGCATCAAGAGGTCAGGCTCCGCTCTTCTCATTATCTATGTTCATTTATTCCAGATGTTTGTGTCGGAGTTACTTCCATTTTAACTAGTACTAGTCTCACTTATATTTTATACATATTATCGTGTATATATTTTACAACACAGATAAAAACACACACACACTGTCACACTGTTGTAGCAAAGTTTCATGTATTCTAATATATACCAATAGAATAACATCTGTTTGCTTCATATTTTAGGGCTGCGGTCCAAAGATCTACAGTTTTATTCGGGGCACAAAGCAGCTGCAGGCGTTGCGCTTCTTGGGTGTGTCCATCGGTGTGGCTCAGATCCTGGCCATGGCATTGACTCTCATGCTGCTGTGGGCATTGTATTACGGACACAAATGTCCAGTGCCAAACACAGTGGTGGTCGCACCAAATGATCCTACCACAGCTTCAGTCGTAGGGAGCACCTGATGAATCCCTAATGTTGTGAAGAATTGCCCCCAGTTTGCCCCCTTGATTCTACGTAACTGTCACATGAAGGAAATAGACTGTTACAGATGCACACTTGGATGTAAAAATCAACTGCAGTTTTGAAATGGATTATGAAGAGTGTTTTTCACTGGATGAGAACCACTTTGGAAACCAAAATGTAGTTTCGATTTGCAATGATTTAGGTCTCCAGTTGTCAGATTGTAAAAGTGGAATTTCTGTGAGTCTTGCATTGGGGTACATTACATTGCAACAGTCCAAACTCAAAGCTACCTTTTTGATTTTGTTGTACGCAATATCTCAGGTGCAGCTGCACATGAGAATTATTTTTATGAGCCTGGCCTGAATTTTTATGGTACAATATTTGTGGATTTTGCATTAGCATGTCTTAATGTAGTTAATATAGCTACTGTCACCTTCTTGACTACTATGTTTATACAATAGAAGCCTGTATGATTAAAAACTACTATATTTGCATTTTGCACAGTCAATTAGGACTGATGATAACAAATTACCTAACAACATGTTACAATGTTTGTGATAACATTTTTATTAATGTTTATTTTTCAAACACTGCACTGGACAAATTCATGGAAGTCTCTTTTCAGTAACCTCAGTGATTCACATTGTAATTATACAATATAAGAAATTCATTTGTAATGATCTCAGTCATGTCTCCCCTTCTGCCTACATAACCTACCTGACCAGCCATCTTGATCTACTCTCTATTCTATGCACTGATTAAATCTGGTCGCTGACAATTTGTCAAATTCAACATACAACCAATCCAAAACAAGGGGCACTGTGAACGCAGTACAAACATTTTTGAATAGATTCAGTTGGAAACACACACCAAAGTGTCAAAAATGTCTGCCTCATTTTGGATGTATAATTTGTCCTATAGGACTGCTTTCATTGTGAATATGCTTAAACATGTCCTCAACACACATTTCTCTGAATGTGAGGTTTGGTTGGGCAGGCTGATGCACGCTATTATTTCTGTCTGAACTATGCATGCACTGGGAAATTATCCTGAAGGAAAATATAGGAAATTATATATAAAACACAAATTTACTACACTCAATAACAAGAACATTTAACTAGCAAGATTGTAATTAACAGAACTTTCATTATCAACAATGCAACATTATACTACTCAAAAATATGTTTCTGTATTTATACACCGGACCTGATTCGGCTTTTCAATATACAGTATAAAAGCAGAGATATCGTTACAAAAAAAAGGAAAGGAGTGAATTGCATATGTCACATTAAGGTAAAGCGACAGAAGAATGATGTTGGCGTTGGTGCTTCTTAATATGAAACAAAATACCTGCTGCATTATGGGGCTCTGATGGGCATGTCACTAAGATGGTCAAGCATTTGACAACCAAAAATTATTTTAACAAATAGAATGAACATTTCATGCATTTTTAACACAAAATAAACCATGGTCATGTTTGTACAGATAACATTTTGGTCAGGTAGCCTGTATCTGAACACTGGTCCATAGGTCACAAAACTGACCTAGGGAGAACTAGTTTATGTAATTATTTTCTGAATGACCCACGTTATTTTCAAGTAATTTACCTAATTGATGTAAATTCAATTAATGATGGTTCTAGTAAAACACAATAAGCAGGTAGTAAGATAAGAGATAATATTTGTTTTGTTCCAAGTGACATCAGTCTCATTTCCACCGCTGCTATAACGAGCCACCAAAGCAACGGCCCACTGTGGTAAACGTAAAACTGAAAAAAAGTGAATATTTACAGTCACGCATTCAGTCAGGTCTGCATGCAGAACACCAGCATGAACCACCTCATGCACTCAAGCACACACACTTAAAGCATGCTCTAAAGGCCCTGAGTCCTCCGAGACAAAACAGTAGCATAAGACCATATCATCCAAATACATCTATGCAAGGAGTTCTTTTGTATTTCCTTCATCAAAGTCTGTCATGATTTGTCATGAGGTGTTAATGCACCTTAGTAATGAAAATAATTCAGTTATGTGCATCTTGACACATTTGGGGAAATCCAAAAAACGTCAACCATAATCGCAACTGTAAACAAGAGTTGTTAACCCACTGAAAGGCTCCTGACCAAACTTGTTGTAAATAAAGATAAATGCTACAGTTAATGTCTGTGTTTATTCACTCTGTAAGAAGTGTATTATTTTGTTTGATTCTAGGGTGGACCACAAGCACATAATGTAATGACTTAGGCTGAGTGGTGGTGCGAAAACAGAACCTCTTTAAACATTTACAGATGTATTGCAATCAACTGTTTCAGTCTCTTCATCAAAATGCTGTGAAGGCCAATTTTGTTCTTTTAAATGCAAACTCATAACATTTATATAGTTTTAATTTTTGCTACAGTTACCTTTCAATTGCATTGATATAAATTCTTGTTCAAGAAAAGTCTGTAAAGGGGTTAACTGAGAATGAGTGCATACAAACTGATGCCCCCGTAGAGAGCTAAGCAAAAGCTAACCCATCATTTTTCATTGCAAACACTTGAAGCCACGCCCACACAGTCTGTAGCTTTGGGCTGTCCGGCTGTGGTCCTTCATCTGAGGGTATAGGGTGAAGTCCGTAGAGGACTAGAGGGCCGATACCCGGACTATATTTGCATGGGAGTAGTCAGTGGAGCTGGCAGACTCGTCCCCCTCCGGCGTAGTGACCGGGGGCGTGAGAATGCTGATGACTGCGGTGGTGTAGGGCTGCTCACAGTTCAGTGGGACTGTCTCTTCAAACTTGGCATTCAAATTGGAGCGACTGGAGCGACTGGAGAGAGAAGGAAAATGAATATGACAATGGACACAAATAATTATTATTTTTACAATACTTAAATATATTTGTAGGGCAGGGGCCAGTATCACTCTTTGCTTCACTGATCACTAAATCTAACTGCTACACCCTCTGACTATTAATGACCCTCATGCACAGAATCATTGGAATCAATCTTAAATGACCTGAATGACAGTGATCTTTGTGCGTGTTTCAGTTGAGTTGAGTTGAGTTTAACTGTTGTGGGACATTCTCTCTGTGTTGAGGAGACAGTTTTCAGAGTCTCAGACCTCCCACAGCTGGACACAGTGGATTCTTTGACTCTGACTCATCATGGGAATCCTGCATCACATGACCCTGTGTGCCATGTGTTTATGTATACTGTATACTGTCCTGTTGGAGTCTGCAGCTGTTTTGATCACTTGCTTCACACACTGAAAAGACCATTACTTTGCCATTTACAGATGGAAAATTTCTCAAATGTGTTTTAAATTAACTAATAAGATTAAAAAACATAAAATGTATGTCTTCAAATCAGTTTGTTAACATCGTTGTACTAGTATTAGCTGGTAGAATAGAGTTGGCTACACTGCTGACTGGAAAAAAACATAACACAAGTTGTGATTTTGGAGCTAACTGTTAACTGTGCTATATGCAAGTAGTGAACCTGAACATTACATCTATATTTACTTTCTCCAGCACTAAATGTGCATTCATGCTCATTTATTGCATATAAATACAGTATTTGATCAAACTCTCCAACAGATATAACAAACTGGACACACTGACCCTCTTCATTGGAATAAGGTCTGATTTGACAACATCTGACAGGAGATTAAGTGTAAGTGAATGACGTTGAATGGACAGGTGCATGCCTGTTGGTCAGTGGTCTTTCTCTGATCTGTATGGTGCTGAGCTCCTGGCTGCCCTGTAGACCCACTGACATGTTGGAGTTTGGGACGTTGAAGCTCTTCCTCTTCCTCCGCGCGCAGCATGAGCTCAGGCCGTGAGCCGAGGAGCTGGAGGAGACGGAGGAGGTGCGAGAAATCTGCTTCACCAGAGTCTCCTCCCTGAAGCTGGCCTCAAATGTCTTCTCATCCACAAAGTCATGGTTCTACAGAGAAACACTGTTATTGTAACTGTTATCACGTTTTGTGTTTCAGTGTTTCCTTACTGTGGTTTTCTCAAGACAGTTCAGCAGATGATGGTGATGTTCCTCAAAGTTGGGGTTCGTCTTGCACACCAGGGCTTTCCCAGCTTCCTTCGAGGCCTTTAGAGCAAAAATACAAATTAAACAATATTTGAACGTTTCAATGTAAGCTTTTCAATCAATAGTTCAGTTTTTAATGACAAAACACTCTATTCTAAACACTTAACACTAACAATTGTTTAGCAATGTAGACGGTATCAAAAGAGACTTGAGGCATTCTCTGTTTTTATATTTCTACTGTTTTTTGTTATTGATTTGATAGAACAGTCATAGATTAGTGTTATAAGTCTTTAACAAGTGGTGTCATTCTCATTCAGTATTCAGCACATCTTCAGATTGCACTGAGCAGGACTAAATGCTTTTATTCCTTAGTTACAGTTTAATGGGTTGCCAGATACATGGCATGGCACATAACTATTGACAGCATGCATTTTGACTGGTCTCATCGCTCCACAGGCTAATGGACTCATAATGGTGATATCATGAACAGGTTAAACATTGAGCCACATGAGGGACAACGCAGTCCAAACAAAACAAAAAGAAAAGTGTGTTATGTTAGGTTCTGGCATTCATGTACAATGTCGGTGTATTGGAGAGAAAAGGTCCATCCTTAAATAGAGACATTTTCAGCTTTGTCCCAGTCAGTGGTCCACGTCAGTATCTCAGTAAAAATACAGGTACAGGGGAAATTAAAGAGGCACTATGTAGCTTTTCTGGTGGAGGGTCTGCCACTTGCCTGTCTCCAGAAAGATGCTTTTGCTTTGCTTGTAACTGAAAGCATCTATTTTGCATTATGTAACTGGGGTTGCCACTCCACAGATCTGGCCTGTAACTTGGCCTAGCAGCCTCATCTGCTTGTCTTCATGGAGATAGAGTTTAATACCATACTGTGGAACATTCCAGGCAAAGCTTTAAAATCTCCCAGGAGACAAGAAGGTGGCAGACACTCTACCATTAAAGTTTTTATAGTGCACCTTTAAGTAAAAATATAATCTACATTTAATTAAAAAAACACAAAGTGTCTGTTCATCTGAAGCTATCAAAATCCATCACAGACATGGACCCATGTGTGAATATGTTTCTGCTGAGTCAGATACTGTAAATGTCCCTTGATGGAGGAAGATAGAAGAAGGCCATTCCCCGGTGGTTAATACTGGACATCCAGCATGCAGCAGCCTGCAGCAGGTCAGTAAGTCACAGCTCAGCAAAGAGGAGAACTACATAAACCAAAGGAGGAGAGAAAACACCAGCACCACCCGTCGAAGACTGCATTTCCACGGTTACCTCTTCATTCGGTCCAAACTGCTGCAGAGTTTGTTTGTACTGCAAATAAGCGTTAGCCCCTCCGCTCTTCACGGCAAGAATTCTAGCAAGCCTGGTTTTCTGTTTGTGAACACATATACAGACGTCCATGTTCTGAGAAATCTGACTCAACAACTCACAAGACTCCTCTTGTAATAAATAATGTTTGCAATTATTATTAGAATAATTGCATAAAGGCTCCAAAGGGCCTTAGTGAGGGCCTCAAGAGTTTTCTATGATAAATTTGCCAGTATAGTCAAAGAATGGTGAAATAAAGGTAGACAATTCTGTAACTACGAAGACACCTTACAACATGTTTTTGCTTTAACAAAATAACATTTTA
>KN478814.1:0-18343 GCA_000787095.1 Periophthalmodon schlosseri
AGTTCTGTTTTTCAAGTTTTTAAGACCATAAAAATCACGTACAGTGCCTTTAATGTCCTTATCTTATCATTAGCGCAGCGGGAAAGAGAAAGCACTTTCACTGGAGGTCTGTGCAAAAATCGATTAAAGCTTTTGGAACGAGATAGATGTAGTTTGGAGCAAATTGCGTGACAACTGATTTGATAAAATGCTTCCATATTTTTTCAAGGCAATTTTGATCCATTTGAGTGTAAAACGAATCCCGCAAAAGTGATCTAATCTGTGAGATTCAGAAGTGATTGGCGTTGACGCTGTTTTTATTATATATTTTTCTATCTTTTTTGGAGAAAGTGGTCAATTGAAAGCTCAATTTTCAATATTTACAAATGCTACCGCTTGCAATGTATTAATTATGCTAAGTATTAGGCTAATTATTAGGCTAACGTTCTACTTTTACCCACCATAACACTAAGTCCCCTTTTTATGAAATATATTGATGCTATAACAGTACCACCACTTGCTAGATCCTTTTGGAAAGATGGAAATTTGGAACAGTTCCCAGAGCAATTAACAACCGATGGTACTATCCTATTGTATCTTTTACAATAGACAAGTCCACAAAATGGTGTCCTCAAAAAGAAAAAGTCATGTGATTAAACCCATGAATTGCTAGTCTCCTGATGCAGTTGTTGTTACTTATATGGATGCACTATTACTATGCAGTCACTAGTACTTACTACTGCAAGTGCTAGTACTAATACGACTGCAGTATTTGTTTTGTATATATCAAATATGTTGAATAAAATGTACCAAATCTGACACATAGCCTACTTGATCCAGTCAAACCCCAAAACTTTCTGTTCCAAGCAACTTTATAAAGGGTACTTTATTCTCACTGTGAAAAGTGGACTCTTTTACCTGTGCACTTTTTCTGTACAATTGGTTTTCCTCATTCCACTTGGACACAGCTGCTCCCAGAGATGACCAGAACCACTGACTGACTATTGTGTGAAAAAGCATCACAATGGACCTTTCACTGCAGTTGTCAGAGCAACCTAAAAGTATTATGAAAACGTTAGTGCCCTTGATAAGATGCTATAGTACTACAGCCAACCAAATGCATTACCAAAGCATCATTTATAGTGCCCATTTTACACATAGGTTAGGTTAACTACAGTTGTTGTTTAGATTTGAGGTATCTTGACATGTTTTTGAATTGCATTGCATTAATTGAATTATAGTGTTAAATTAGCCATAGCTACTGCAACTGTTTTCCTGTAAGTTTTAACTAGGTTGTATCATAGACTGTATAAAGAAGTGAACTAAGTGAGTGTGACGTCACCCACAGCGTTCAGCTCCAGTCAAATGAAGCTCATCGAGGTTAGAGCAGTTATAGGGGTGAATTTGGAGCCAAGTTCCATATTTGGAACCAAAGAGCCAATCCGGAGCAAAGCTTAGAGCAGTATAGGGGTGAATTTGGAGCCAAGTTCCATATTTGGAACCAAAGAGCCAATCCGGAGCAAAGCTGCTGAAGGTAACGCCCCTTCCCGCTCGGACCACTAGTTTGGCAGGGGGTGGGCGCTTACCAACGCTGTCAATCAAACCGGTTGCTAATGCTAGCGGAGCGACCTCGGTGAAAGAAGGCAGCTGATTGGTCTCTTATTAATGTTAATATCTTGAGTTATGAACACAATAGCGAAATAAAAACACCAGGATCATGTAGAGCAGGTTAATACAGACATTTTAAGACCAAAATGGCGAGCCTGACAAGAGGGGCGACAGTTTTCTAATGTGAATTGGAGCCAGAGTTGATGGAGCAGTCCTACTCCTTAGCTAATTATTTGGCCTTACATTACATCATTCACAAATTAAGAATAGAAAAATTAACGCCGACATAAGCATGTTGAACGTATTGTAATCTTTAGACCAAAAGTTTCATTGTTTTTATTGTTAGGTCTATTTATTTCCTAAAGTTCATATCTTCATATCTATATATGTAATTTTTGACTGAAATTAAAGATACCAAAACAAAGGAAGTGTTAATAACTTTAACCACTAGACAATTGAAATGGGTCCAAATTGCTGGCCATTGTTGCTTGAAGGCACCTTAATTATCTTATATTTTTAAAAAGCAAAGTAGGGTAATGACACCCATAATGAGGGACTAGCATTTACCACTGACCCATTTTCAACCCTGTATTAAAGACACTGAGACGATTCAACTATGCATTTTATCTCAAAAGAAGGCCACAGAGAAATGGCTGCCTTTGTTACTTAAAAAGTTTTCTTCACTTCACATGTTAGTACTGAAATTACTTATCTGTTACTGAGTACAGCTTCAACAGGTTATTGCATTCATGGGGAATCATCAATGATTGAAAACATTGAGGACAAATTTAGTCATTGCTTTATTACATATTTGTACTGTACAGAAACCCTTACACATATGAGAAAAGAGTTCTTATTTTACCAAATAAAAATGGTACAAAATTGAGTTGATTTCTATAAACTTTTATCTCAAAGACAATCAAAAAAGCAAAAAAGCATGGTGACCACTAAAATATTCATTAGTTACAGTCCTCTGATTGAGACACACTGTTATTATACATCCATACATTACAGCATCACTGATAGTAAAGTAGTAGCAAAACACAGTTCCTATAAACATAAACAATGGATGAACATGAATTGAGTCACATATTGAAATCTTCATAGCCTTGTTTCCACTGGTTCGCTTTGGAGCAGATTGGTACTTACTGCAAGGGTCTCCACTGTCTAAAGTGAACCGTACTGCCCTGTTTGAGGGGTCTGAAGAGGACCCTAGAGGGTACTAGCTTCTAGCGGGGGCCAGCACGGTACAGATCGATTTAGCTAAGGTGTGGCTACATAAGAAATGGAGATGATTGGACAAGAGAGAACGCAGATTTAAGATATGCGTTGCAAAATTAAGCATGAATGCAACAGCTGTTTCCTGTTTATTAATGTACGGCACTCATGTATAAAGATTGAAAATATAATATTTCCAGTGCACAATGCATCTAACATGAACCAAACCCGCCACTGCATTACATAAAGAAAGGTAAAACGCTGCATAGAGGTGCAGAGAAGTGAAATAAATGCAGAAAAAGCTGACAATAAACCAGAAGTAGTTTTGTGTTCACGCAAGCTTTAGCCACAAACTAAACATCTTTTTGTGAACTGCTGAAATTTGGTTTATAATTACGAGTATAAATCAGATATAATCTAGATTCTATTGATTAAGAGAATATGAGTTATGTTTGGGTGACGTCAGTGTCTCATGGAGCGTGGAAACGCAACTTGGCTGGAGGGAGCCGCACAAACAAACCCGCTCCAAGGCGGCTCCAACCGTACCAGTGGAAGAGGCTTATCTCTCTCTATCTATCTATAGAACACATTGGCGACAAGTTTTGTTTTTTTTTTCTCTCGTCTGCTGTTTCTAATTTCTGCGTCTTGCTTACCCTGCCTATTTAAATTGCATTAATTAGTAAAACACATTTGCCAGATGTCAGTAACCAGATCAATTAAAACTTGCTATTTTTCACTGATTTCACGTTTGAAATGTTTAAAGCTTTAGTCTCAGATGAGCAGCTTGGATTTACTGGCACATCTGTCATCCAATCTAAAATCTGAATGTTATTTTGTATCTAATTACAGAAACTATTTAATGTACCCTATGTCCCAGTTGGCTACATTTGTAACATGATGTAGAGGGAGTGGATAACAATTCATGCAGGGTTAATCCTGGGTTAATCCTTCATTAATATTCCAGGATTATTCCATTTTATTGACAAATAATCCTCCTAGCTTCTCACAACAATGAGCTGAATAATGCAATTTGCACATTTAGAGTCAGAAACCTAGTTAGACGGGCACACTGGAAGGACGCCAGTGTTATTTTTAGCAATCAGAATGGTCATTTAGAAACACAGGCCACCAGCTCTACACGCACACATTCAAATTATACGGCTGTAAGAAAGTATTTAAACAAGTATATTTCATTGCACTAACCCAACCAAATGATACTGCTGGGTACCTATAATTATAATCAATGGCATTTATTAGGTACAAGTGCTTATGGGTAATAAGAATGTCATAAAATGCCCTCCACTGACAGTGTTGATTATGTGCAGTGATGTGGATAGGCATGGAACGATACTGAAATTTGTTGTCACGATTATCACGGCCAAAATAATTGCAATTAACAGTTTCTTAATGGTTGAAATGGTTGGAACCGGATCTCGTTTTTCAAAAGAACCAAATATTTTTTTGTCTAATTTTTATGCATGTTTATAGTGATTAATGTTGAAAAAACACAAGAGTCAGCACGGAAGCAGAGTAGGCAACACGAGTGACTGCTTTGTGCACAAAAAACATATTTAGCATCATATTAACAGCTTGTTTTTTTAATTATTGTTATTGTAGTGAAACGTTTAATTAGTTTGTTGTTAAAATGAGTTCTCACATTGGCTTCTGTCATATAAAAGCACAGTAAAAGAGCAAGTCTTTCGAACGGCTCTTTGAAAGGAACAGATCCAAAAGATTCGAATCCCACAAAGGAGCCGAAAGTCACATTACTAGTAATTATTAAAGTTTCTGACAGTTTAAAATGGAGCTTATTCGTAATGTTAAAATGATAATGATTCATATCCATAACATTTTTAAATAACAATTTACAGTAGAGTAACAGAAAACAACAATGATCTAGAAGAGAGATTGTTTTCTGCACATTCTGGTGACACAATGGGCATTATCTTTGTTGGCGATTATCATGATTATATAAAATGTCCCACCAACGATTACTGGTCACATTTTTATGTAGCGCTTTTCCACCTTCTAGGCACTCAAAGCACTTTACATCAAGAAACCACTCATCCATTCACACACACATTCATACACCAGTGTACACAGACCCTGGGGATGAGGAGGGTTAAGTGTCTTGCCCAAAGACACAACAACAGTATTCATTTGTGGGAGCTGGAATCGCACCGCCAACCTATGGGTCAGTGGATCTGACCGCTCTACCAATGGTGTTTATGTCGAGAGCAGGATTCGAACCGTTAACCTTTGGATCAGTGGACGAGCACTCGACTAACTGAGCGATTATCATAATTATATAAAATGTCCCATGAATTATAGTTTATATCATGATAGACAATATTATTATTTATTGTTTCATTCCTAGATGTGGGTAACCTTGAGTTGTAGTTTTGGAGACTTTTTGAACTCAAGATTGAACTAAATTCTGATTATTTATGTTGTATTGTGATTTTAATGTCTTTCTTAAATTACTTTGTGTACAAATTGTGCTATACAAAAAAACTTGCCTTGCCTAAAATCTGCAGTCTAATAGTGCTTCATAGTTTTTGGGAATTTTTTTTTTTGCCATTGGAACCAACCACTTGACCAACCACAAGACTGATAAATTATAGTTTATAGTGGACAGATTCTGCCATGTGAAGTTCACATAAAATTTCATTTTTAGAAACTCCCAATTAAAGGTGAACTATGTAACTTTTTTCCATTGCGGGTCTGCCGCCATATATGTTATAGTTTGATCAGCAAAGTTCCATACAATACACATATCTATATACAAGCAGATAATGGCTCCATGCCAAGTCACAGGTACGGTACAGACATGGCCCTGCTCACAGTATTTATTAATTTAGCAATAAATAATAAAAATTAAATCACATGTAGTTGAATAAGCAAGTTTCAAGACAAGTTGAATGCCAAACTGTGGGATGTTCGGAGCAAAGCAAAACCTCTCTCTTTGGAGACAAGCAGGTGACGGACCACCAGAAAAGTTTCATAATGCACCTTTAACTCAAACACAGGACACTTCATATAGGTAGTTAACTCAACATAATTCTCTATAGTTTGATACTGTGTCCATATTGCAGGAAACTATCTAAATCTTAAATAAAACACGATGTAACTGCAGCTCATCCATGAGCGTGCAGCCTGTGTACGTTCTGAATCTAAAAGCCAGGTGCACAGGTGTGTGAAAGATGAATGCACCTGTTTTAGAGTTTGTTCCCAGGCTGTGTTTTACAACTCAAACCTGCAATTTAGTTTTACATCTGGCACCATGCTTGGCAAACTGGGAGTCATGCTGTTTTAGAACACATTAAGTAGATATAAATACGATTGTAGCATTGTAAGCTTATTGGATTATTGTAAGATGACCCATTATCATACAATAATAATAATAATAATAATAGAGAATAATTAATTAAAGGTCTGCTATGTAATTTTCCTGGTGGAGGGTAATTTCATACAGTTGCCAATAATATCTTTAAAATGACACATTATGCAAAATCTACCTTTTTTACCTTTTAATCATGATATATTGTTAACCCCCTTTTAATTCATTCACGCTTATCTCATTAATTCATTAATCCAAAGTCATCTTCTCTGAGCACTCAAAAATGCTCTATTCACATTTTGCCCAGATTGTTGCGTCACAAGTAAAAATGCAGACTTCCGCTGCGTAGTTCTTAAGTCCATAAACCATCACCGGGCCGATTCTGTGGTCAAACTGTGTTCACAACGAATGTGTGACTCTATTAGCATTGCAGTCACGTTTCCTAATAGCTTCATTTTTTTTTCTTTTTTTTTTCTCATTGTTCACTTCCGTTGAGGACACCAGAGGGAGTTCCAAAGTCTAAATACCTCATTGGAAACAGAAGTGTAGTTTATAGTGTGTTTTCCAAATGCAGAAATGATTTTAAGTTAGAAAATGTCAAATACTTATCCCAAAGTGACCAAAAAGGGAATTAAAGAATGTATAAAATGTGTCCATTAAAGTCTTTGCTTGTAGCAGTTTACCCTTGTGTGGAATTGGTTAGAATCCCCATAGTCCACTGCACACTTAGTCATGTATTTATCATTGAAGGTGCATTAAGGGCTACACCAGCAAGGTAATGGGGCCACGTGTAATCGGTGACAGGTAGTTTATCAGTCGCTGCACCTGTTTGTGTCTGATGAGGACGGTTGCCAATGGTAACGGTCACATCTTGGACCACTCTACACTGTGAGAGCTGTGGACAAGTGGACAAACAGCAAACCAAAGCCCTCACTAGAGAAGTAATGACATTAGACATTACTGTGATCAAAGCAATTCTCTCTTGGCCCTCTCTGCTCGAAGACTCCAAAAGCTTGAGTATGTCACATAGCATTTGTTGTCGTTTCAAAGTAGAAGTCACAAAGATAAGATCAATATGATACCGTGCATGGTAAATAAAAACATCTGCAACTATAACAATAAATACAGAATAGATCGGTCTAATGCATGCGGTGGAATGTTCCAGAAAAATACCGTCATGGAGACATGCAGAAGGCAGAAATGTTTCACAGTGTACCTTTAATTAAAGGTCCTATATTACACAAAATTGCCTCTTGCGAGCTTTAAACTATGTTATAATGTTGTTACCTTATCAAAAACATACCTGGAGTTGTGTTTTGTTTCATTCACACATGTTATTAGTCTGTCTGCATCTCCAAAGCTCAAAATGCTCTGTTCCACCTTGTGATGTCATGAACCAGTAGTTTTCAAGTTGACATTTTTTACTTTTTGTTCAGTAGAAATGCCAGGGCTGAAATGATCCAAATGACTCTAGTGAAGGTGTATGGAGTTTTACACAGTGGGGTACTTCCTGACATCATAAGGTGGAACAGAGAAGTACTCCACCTGAACATGCAAGATTTGAGTGTTAAACATGTGGGAATGAAACAAAACACACCTCCACCTATGTTTTTGACAAGGAAAAACAACATTATAACGTACATCAGAAAACAGTGCAACATGAGCTCTTTAAAGAGATTATCACAATGGAGAGGTATCCTTAGTAAAGACATGATTTGGTTAATACACCTTAAAGAATGAGTTGTTAATGATTGTTCGATTCAATATGCTCATTATATTCTATTTAATCTTTAATGCGGCTTGAGTCTATGTATTGTTATTGCTATTCTATTTAAAGAAAGATTGCTATACCGTCCTACACAGTGAACCTTCCAAGCAGCCCTGAAGAGAATAAAAGCTCCCCTTACTTCTATAATGCCACAGACAAACTACTGAACCATGCGCTTCTACATGTGATCAGTAATCGACAGGGCGATGGACCGCGGCCTGCGTGGCAACAACCGCTGATTTGGTTTAGCGCCTCGGCTGCACATGAGAAATTCACACGGCTGTGCAGAAAATCACTACCAGCAACACATGCTAGCTCCATGCCACTCAAGGTGCTAAATAAGGCAAAAACACTTGATCATTGTCTATCACCTTTACCCATAAGGCGTTCAGTAAACAACACATTAATTCGATTAGTCCTTAGCTTGCATTGGTGTCATCTGGCACGGACATATGCAGTTTTTTTTTTCACTTGGTTTGCCCACATCTGCAATAAAAATGTGTGAAGATGGTCGAGTGTACATAATTAATTCCACGTAGACACAGCATGGAAAAACGCCTCACAGGGTTTATCCCATTGTGGATAACGGCATATGTTATGGTATAGGCGATTTATGTAGCTTGTTTCACCATCTTGTTTGTGTGAGAAAGAGAAGTGAGGTGTTGACAGATCAAGAACGAAAATATCGGGCTGTCTAACAATTGTGGTGTTTAAGTGTTATGAAGGGTATGGGGATTACTCGTGGGGTTTGTCTGAGCGGCAGATTATCAGCAATTTATAATGTTGTTTTGCTTGTTGTTTTCATTAATTCCGTAGTCATTTTGATTGTATACAAAAGTGAGTTGACATAAGGTGTGGGGGAATTCAAGGTCACAGTAAATGTTGAGTTTAAGTAGAATACAAACGTGAAACTGCTCTCTGAATAAGGCATTGACAATATATTGGAATGTGTAAATAGAGTCCCAGAGGCATCATCAAGAGATCAGGAGTTTCTATTTAGACAAAAAGAAAGTATGTACCATATTTTCCGGATTATAAGTCTCACTTTTTTTCATAGTTTGGCCCGGGACTTATACTCAGATGCGACTTATATGTGAACTTATTCAAATATATAATTTCACATCTTCGTTATTGTCACACTGACAACCGCACAAGGGCACTCTAGGCCTGTACCAGTATGACAGCCACGAGGAAGCGGAACTTCATCTACTTCTGGAGCAGGCAGAGTTGTTCAGAAGCGACACCGAGGATGAAGAATTCAGTGGATTTAGTGATTTGGAGTGAGATCGAGAGTAAACTTGTTAGCTTGTCTTTTTTGCCTTAGTTATCTGATTAACTGTTAATATCTTACATTAACATAAAACACACTTATTCAGTTCGCTGTCTATGCGTCATGTAGCTGAATAAATATAAATGTGTTACGTTAGCATAGTTATCTGATTAACTGTTAATATCTTACGTTAACAAACCAGAGACGTATTCAGTTTGTTGTCTGTTCTTCATGTAGCTGAATAAATATAAATGTGTTATGTTATCAGCCTGTTGTTCTTTATTTTATTGTTATTATTATAACTTGTTTTTAAAGATAAAATGTCTGTTCTTGGTCTCGGATTTTGTAAAATAAATTTTCCCCAAAAATGCAACTTATAGTCCAGTGCGACAGTGCATTTTTTGCTAGTGCGACTTATACTCCAGAACAACGTATAGTCTGGAAAATATGGTATTTGAAAAAAACAAAAGAGGTTTGAAATTTCTTGTAGAATTTTGTCCAGACTTGGTTTTGAATACATGTCAAATTCCATACTACTACTATTACTACTACTACTACTACTACTACTACTAATATTACTATTATTCCCCCTACTACTATTACTATTATTACTAAAACTACTATTACTATTATTATTATTATTACTACTACTATTGCTATTACTACTACTACTACTACTGCTACCACTACTACTATTACTATTATTACTACTATTACTATTGTTACTACTACTGCTATTATTGCTATTACTTTTATATGCACTGATGAAGTAGGGAACTTGTATCTCTGATTTACTATACCCTTAAAATGATACAACATGCTTACTCCACACAGAAAGGACCCACCCAAACAGGGACTCGAACCCAGGAACTTCAAGTAGTGAGGTATTGCTAACAATGATGTCCAATTTAATGTACTTATACCTTAACTTAACCTGAACTAGTGTAAGTTTATCACACCTTATGGTCAGCAGTGCTAGGCTGAACAGCTGTGCCTCCTGGAACAGAAACACATTCAGATGGAAAATGTAGGCTGCATATGTGAAGTGTATTGAATTTTTCATAGAATCTTAAAGTGAAGTTGTTGATTTAGGTCAGTGGTTACTCTTTAAACTGCATAACAAACACTAGCCTCATTTTTACACAGAAAGCAATGCCGCAGCTTTACTCAAAATAGCAGGGGCTCTACTGGAAAATTATTAGTACATGACTGTTATGACCACCTGGAATGAGCAATAAAAATGAAGCACCAAACATAACCATAAAACCAAAACTTGAAAAATTGATTTTTTTTTTGTCATTATTTATATAGTTTGTTCATAGAGTTTTCTACCATAAAAGTGAATAATGTGAGAAAATAATATAAGCATTCATTAAGAGCACTCAGTGAAGGATCTATATGCAGCGTTTTAAGGGTAGTAGTGGCTGTAGTAGCCTAGTTATTGTTGTAGTAATGTAAAAATAATGACTTTAACTTTCAAGTTGATGATGTCAACTCAGTCCCTGTTATCTTGGTCTACTTCACCAGAGATATAATGCTCTCCACCATGGAAGCATAGCCAGACTGGACAGCATTTGACTGGAATGTACAACACTATCACAATGAGGGTTCATGTCTCCATGGCCCGGGTTCTGTGCTGATGGTAAATAAATCTGCATTGTCATGCCTCTCCTTTCAACTCTCGGACTACTACTACTTTAATCTACAGCACTATTACCATTTTAGTACAGTTTATTTTAGAAAACGTACGTAAGTAAGTTCTGCTCTGACAATATACACTTTATGCAATGGTGGATGAAGTACTTTGTTACTTAAGTAAAAGTACACATACATAGGTAAAAAGTGACTCAAGTAAAAGTAAAAGTATCACATGAAAAAATTTATTTAAGTACCCTTTTAAATATTTAAAAGTATTTCACACAAGTGTCGTTAATTTGTTAATTTGTTAAAGTGTTAAATGTAGTGATATTGATTAAAATGATACATGTTTTGGTCAACAGTGGCAATACAGATCAATTTCTTATGGATTTTGCGTATTTATTTTTGTTTGCTCCAAATTGAAAGCTTTAGTCAGGGTGGTAAAAATAAACCCTCAATCATATGAAAAAGTACTTTTACGTTTCTGTTCTGTTGAAAATGTAGTGGAGTAGAAAGTACAGATACTGTACCTGCTCTCAAATGTAATGAAGTAAAAGGAAAAAGTATCCACTGTAAAATTGACATTTATTTTAGATACCTAAAAATTCTACTTAAGTACTGTACTTTACTACTTGTATTTCTTTACCTTTTACTGGCTTAATGTAACAAATCATTTTCATAATTCACTGCAGCTCAAACAAACAATACCATAATTTTCCATGTCCTTGTTTACACTCTCACTTCCTACTGTATGTTTAGTGCCACACTGAGATAAATACATTGTGATTGAAGCATTTGCTCTGTAGCTGTTACTCAACAAAGCATGCATTCAACTTTGCTTTTATGTGATTGGAAATGATCACTTTACTTCTCAGAAAATAGTTGTAGTATATGTACACCAGCAGCAGCAAACCACATAGGTCCCACTGCAAAATATAGTATGGTATCTTGAAAATGTTTAATCAATTTATGACAAAGGATTCGCTCATACTGCTTTCAACTTTTTTGCAGTTTGTATAGTATCAGTGTCATGGTTAGACTTAGACTTTACTTTAAACCGGGACGATGGGGCCTTTTTACTCTCACACACCTGGAATACTGTCCTGAAGAAGTCGGACTGCAGATGGCGCTGTCGTCCTTGGTCTGGAAAAAAAATAAATAAATAAAATAGACTTTACAGAGTTCATGAATATGTAGAAGTCCCTCTTAAACCAATTTTTGGAATAATTTGACACTAGGCCTAACTCTTAGCCATAAAATCAACAAAATATTGAACTTATTATAGCCCTAAAAAAAAAACAAAAAAACAAAAACTTGTTAAAGCCACTCATGTCAATCTTTTAGACCTATTGTTACTTTATGTGTTTTGAATTGTATTAACCACATCAACAAATATCCATAGGTTTCAGAATGATGAAAAAAACTTCACTGTGGCCATAGAAATGAGCAATTCAAAACAAAATTTTATATCTTTTGAATACTGAAAAGTACTCAAAATGGCACCTATGTCTGTGCTATTTGCCCGCCTCTCTTTTTTTCTGGTGTGTGATGTGAATTTGAATGTGTCACGGACAAAGACAAGACACTGGAGAGAGAAAGAGAGAGGGAATAAGAACGAAGGAGGGGGGATTGTTAGAGAGAGACAGAGTTTGTGTTGGAGAGATAGATGGAAGAAGTGTTGGAGAGAGAGAAAAGAGGTGCCGAAAGTGATGCATGATTAACGCGGGGATGAGTCAAGTTTGGAGCCGTGCCTTGTCTTTCAACTCAGCCCTTGACTGGAGCGGCTCACCTGTTCCGCTGCCTCCAGTGGTAGCTCTCACAGACTCCCAGCGCATTTTAATGCTTTTGTCTCGGGTTCTGCGGCTACGGTTCTGATCTGCTTTATCCGTGCGCTTGTCACCTCAAAAAGAATAAAATCTGCCAATCTCAGACAGGCCTGCTATTCGGAGTCTTTACCCATCATTGTTGGTTTCTTGGCATCCCAATTTTTAAACGTTCATGTTTGTTGAAATTGTCAATGAGTCAAGGCTAGAATGATTACTGTGTGGGCACAATATGCTGTGTGGTTTTATTTAAAACAGACCAATTATGCAAAATCGACTTTTTGGAGCTTTTAACCATGTTATAGTATGTTTCCCCTCCCCATTTACTCACCCACAGTTGTATTTGGAGTGATTCGTTCATGTTTGTGCAATCGCTTATTTTCAAGACGCCATATTGTCAATCCCTGTTTTCACCGCCATCAGCATACGCCCACTGCTCTGTACTTACTTCATCTCCAATTATTGTCAACCCTGTTTTCACCGCCATCAGCATACGCCCACTGCTCTGTACTTACTTCATCTCCAATTTTATTTTCCTGACCAGTGATACGTGCCGGATTCGGGAGCATTGCGTAGTCATTTTGGTACAAATGAAAAAAAATCTGCTGCTCGTTAGTGTGATGTGCAGCTTTCCATCGGAGGTGCAGGCTCTTTGTTGTGATGATGTTTACGACAGCATCAGCTCCCATTGGGCACCGCAGTTTTCTAATGCGGAAGTGAGCGGACTTGTTTCTTTTATTAAGTGGTTTTAGATGAGTATTGCGATTACAAATGTGCAAATTATAACATAATGATCCACGGGTGTATTATAGCTACATAGCGGACACAAGCACAATATATCTTCTTTAAAGGATTCTGTTCTGTTGCAAGATCAGTCAGGGGTCAGTGAAGCTACATCCTTTTGGTATATTAGCATTTACTTCTTCACTAGAATATTCCCACTTCAATTGAGGCATGTTTACTGTACTTTTATCATTAGCAAGGGTCAGTCTTCCAGTGCTTCATGCTGTTGTAGTATATACTAGCAATTAAAACAAGATTTCCTCATTTGAAACCTTTAGGTACCCAAACCCACATAAAGAATCAAAATACCACTGCTGCCTTCATATTGTTCTCAAATACTATTCATTAAGATATATTTTAACGTGGACTATATTTCACAGCATTCTCAATGGTGAATTGAATCAGTTTTTAATAAGGGAAACTGTTGGACATAATTACCCCTCTTCATGTCTGGTATTTTTATTTCTCTTCAGCGAATAATGATATGAAAAAATATTCTTTTGTCTGACCCATAATAGGTTTGAAAGAGCACTAGTAAAAACATGCTTGGACAATCACAGGAGAACAGGGTCTAATTATCAGATACAAGCTCCTATGATTTAAAAGAATCTGACTTTTCAGTGGGAGACTAATACAGCCTTTGTTACACACATACAAACACAAACACACACACACACACAGGTTTAGTTTTCCACCATTGGACACAGCCTTATCAAATCCGTTATTCCTTATTCTTGATCCATACCCCATTAAGTATGTTGTAACAATTGATTGAATGATAAAGTCAGCAAAGGGTGAAATGGATCCATAAAATTCTAATAAAACTCAAGACAATAGCAAGAGCAACTTTTTTCTGCATGATTCTACAGACAAAGATACATTTTGGGCCATATATCGTGGAATATTATAGCCAATGGAACAACAACCAGGAGGTCAAAGAAGAGTCGGATTTGTGGAGATGCAAGTCCGCACACAGTAAAGACACATGTTTTTTAGTGAGATTACAACAACCAAAATGAAAAAAAAAAAAATCAATTCAATTTTATTTATATAGCACATTTAAAATACAACTTAAGATGCCCATTGTGCTACACACAAAGTCAACAAAAACAGATATACATAAAATATAACACACAGGCAAAGAACATTAAACAACTAGAACCAAATTCCAGGGAGAAGAGGTGGATTTTTAGTCTAAAAAAAAAAAAAGTTTTTATTTTAGTCTATATTTTGGCTAAAAAGTTACATATTGCGTCTTTAGTAAATTATCAAAATAAATAAATAAATAAAACTAATAATTTTTCAGCGCCTCCTTCAGAGATTATCTTGAGATGCTTCACGGATTAATTAATCTAAAATACATTATTAAAATATACAAAACAACACCAAAATGCAAACTTTGTGGATCAATGGATGAACTTTTTTTTCTATATTCATGCTCTGTCCCATATTGCACACCGTATTTTACACTGTTTCAGATGAGAGATAGTCCAATCATACCTATTACTTTGTCCCTAACACTGAAAACGACTTTCTTTCTTGTTTTACTATTCGACCTCTAGTATTTTCTCCTGGGCTTAAAGTGGAAGAAAAATGGTGGCAGGCAAAGGGACATTGTTGAAAATCGATTGTAGAAGTTGGCCTCTTTAACACTGCACTAGAGAGTTTTTCTATGTACCCTCACGCTTCATGCGCTTCGCTATGGCATAACTGTGACTGTCTGTCAGTCTGGATCATGGGGGAAATTAATTACAGGTAACAAATTATTAACAGCATGAGGGCGACCTGGGGGCTGCTGAAGGTAAACAACAAACACTGTAATGATACATACAGGGATTACTGGACCTTTTCAGAAGCTAGTTAAAGCTGCTGCGTAAAAACACTTTGTTGTGTACTGTATGTATGGTTGACATTGTATGGCAAAGAGAGTAGGTCATGGATATGTGCTATGCTCCTCAGTGTTTTAAAGCAGACCTATTCTGCAAAATCGACTTTTCAGAGCTTTTAACCATGTTATAGTTGTTTCTCCTTCTCATTTACCCTCTCAAAGTTGTTTTTGGAGTGATTTGTGCATGTTTGAGCAATCTTTAATCACTTATTTTCAAGATGCCATATGGCCGATCGCCGCCGTGGCATCCGTCCACTGCTCTGTACTTACTTCATTCTTCAGTTTCATTTTCTTAATCGATGAGACTCGTAGGATTCATCAGTGTTGCGTTATTTTGGTACAAGTGAAAAAAAAAATCTACTAGCTACTCGCTAGTGTGATCTGCAGCTATCCATGGGAGGGGCTGACAGATTCAAAGCTCTTTGTTGTGATGACGTTTATGGTGACATCATCACAAAAAAGTACCACAGTTTTCTAAAGCGGGAGTCAGTGAACTTGTATCTTTTATTAAGTCATTTTAGATGAATGTTGTGATTTAAAACGTGCAAATCATAATATAGTGAACCATGAGTGTCATAGATTATATATAGCAGACACAAGCACAATAGATCTTTAAAATCAATTCCCAAATCAATTTATGAATGTCTCTTCCTACTCTTAATTCCCTTTCAACAGATTCAGTGAAACGCCCCTGTGTTCACATTTTTGCAAGAAAGAAAATTTGCTAGCAATTGGTAGAGATGATCAAATCAAAAGTTTGGCAATTTAATCCAATCCACTGTTGTTGTATCCTTGTGCAAGACATTTTGCCTTTCTTGCCTCTAAGTACTTGTTAGCATTTACTGTGTTATCACCTGTGATGTTCTAATAAACAGTAGTTTAGATCTTTGTTACTGGCAACTCACAACTAACCAATACTTACTAGAGATGTTCTAATGTAAAGGTTGGTGGTTTCATCCTCACTTGTGCTTGTTGTATCATTGTGCAAGACATTTTACCTGTCTTGGCTTTTATAGCTTGTAAGCAGTTACCCTATAGGCACAGAGTCACAACCATATTTCTGTTACAAGCTTGACCAAGTACAACCAAGTAATACAATTGTTATCATAAAAAATCAATATGTGTTATCACTTTAATTGTTGGTACATTGTCTAATGCTGTTGAGAAAGGTTGTATAAATACAGAATGATAACTGCAAGGTTAAATGAACTTGTAATTGGATTGATTAAACTTTTGACTTTGTCCAAGGTCTGTAATTGGAGGTTACTGATCTTGTGAAGGTTATGCTTATCATTATGCCAGTTCCCATTGTGTCTTGGAGCACAGTGCATCGACCAAATGGAAATTATTCAGTAATGCGCTCAGTATAAATCAGACAAAGAAATATCACATAAAACATAATAACCTAAAGATGATTTGAGAGAAGGGCAGTCGCTGGAGCGCATCTCAAGGTCTTACAGTCCAGTAATCCAATCAGGTTTAGCGCACAACCTCTGAACAAAAACCCTTTCATGAATTTGTTTTCTGAAAGTGACTGTTTCAATCTTTGGTCTGTGTCCTTAGCCTCAGTGTGTTGCATAAATCTGTTTGCAAAAGTTTTTATTTCTTGCATCTATTTACTTTCTTGTATGTATTTATGTATGTGTTGTCAAAGAGTGAAACTTACAAATCGCATTATTACTTATGTCATCTACGCCATGAAGACTAAAGTTTGTGGATATGATCGGCGACACTAGCTCGGTCGGTAGAGCGATCCGAAGGCTGGCAATTCAAATCCCACTCTTTACGTAAACAGATGAATGCTGTCGTTGTGTCCTTGGGCAAGACACTTAACCCACTTTGCCCCCGGTGTCTGCGTACACTGGTGTGTGAATGTGTGTGAATGGGTGAGTGGTTCCTTCCTGTAAAGCGTTTTACCCATATGATATAGCGAAGCAATGTGTGTGTTTAACAGAAAGGACGATCATGTCCATTATGATATGTCATCCAAGTGTGTAAATGTTTGTTGTTTTCTCAGCAAATGCTAAACCAAAACAACCATAAGCCTTACGAGGCATGATTTACACAGCAGAGATTGTTGGAATGGGACCTACATTGTCCAACAGTTTGAATTAGCTATGTACATCTTGACTTGCAATACCCATGTTATTCTCAGGCCTCAATCTTTAGCTATAGTTTAATGCAAAAAAAAAAGAGTAATATTGACCCTAAATAAATATATCGTCCTAGCTCTCACAAACCACACTTCACCACCACACTTTCAACACTCAGTCAGTTCTATATGGGTACGGCTTTTAATTCCTGGTTGGCAATATGTATTTATTTAGTATCAACGTTTTATTTTTTGTAACACTGGACATGCATAGTGTATCAGCCCTTATTTCGCTCAAACTCATACATAGCCTGTATATATAAATGGACATAGCAAATCTGCTAGCCACCACATTCCAAATAGGAAGTGAGCATGGGCGCGCTTCCGGCTCCATCGACTCCAATTCACTTTCTATTGAAAAACTTGTTGCTCCTCTCTCCATAACATTTGCTCTCAGGCTCATCATTTTGCTTTTAAAATGTTCGTATTAAACCACTCTACATGATCCTGGTATTTTTATTTGGCTATTTTGTCTGTAAATCAAGATTTTAACTTCTTCTCCTCCTTCTCTCCCCGAGGTCTCTCTCGCTAGCGTTGGTTTGATTGACAGTGTTGCTAAGGGAAGGGGCATTACCTTCAACAGCCTCGCTCCTGATAGGCTCTTCAGTTGCTACGATACTCACGAATTCCAAATATGGAATTCGGCTCCAAATTCACCCCTACAACCGCTAGTCACGATGAGCTTCATTTGTCAAGTCTATAAGTGACGTCACACTCCCTTTGTCCACCTCTTTATACAGTCTCTGAACTCATATGACATTTTCCTTCACAATTTAATTACTTGTTCACAGTTACCGATATACCCTATATATTTCTGTTCTTGACACAGTATTTGGTCCTTTATGTGAACTCATTTAAGTCTGCTGTGGCCTGGTG
>KN478814.1:18450-28557 GCA_000787095.1 Periophthalmodon schlosseri
TTCTGCCCTGTTCAGTCCTCACAACATTTGACACATTGAAATGAAACTCGCCCTGCATACAGACGCTGTGTTGCATTTGTGATTGAGTTCTCTGTACCTAGTATATTATATGGGTTATACACTATTAAACTGGAAAACATGTTTTTAGTTTATTCTGGATTTTTGTCAAATAATTTAAATAATGATACAAAATATAGGTGACAAGGAATGTGGTTTCATTGTGTATTTGACTAGAACAAATAATTGCCTATTATAGCTTGTATTGTCTTGTCTCTAGGTGGTTTTACCCAGTTTAGTTCTTAGAGATAAGTTGTAGAAAAGGTTTCAAAGGTAGTCACAATGTTTTTAAATTAAGACACTTCGACTGCCAATCAGGCTCGGGTTTACAGGGGTGCAAAAGGGTGCATAGCAACCTCATTTATAAAGGTTTACACCCTCATTTGAGACTGGATAAATAATGACACTTAATGGAACAGTATAGACTTTGCACCCCTTTGAAACTCAAATGCAGCCTCAGTCAGTTTAGTGTGGTGTGCTGTTTTCAATCAGGCTTTGAATCAACTTTGAAAATCTTTGCTTACATGGACAAATCAGGGATTGCATAGGTTAGTTTGGGAAAAAATATTAGTATTATTGATCAGTATTATTTGTTGTAACTGAATAAATTGTCACACAAAGAAAAATAGAAATCTATTGTTAGCGTGTGGAGAACAAACCCAATTGGGTCATTAGTGAATTGCATATATTATAATGTAAAATCTCCAGATATTTTTAGCCCAAGGACAATGCAAAACATAACAACAAAAATAGACATTGTTTGCTTGCTCAGAAGATTCGATGGATTTTGTTGCTGTGGTACAACTGGAAATCTTTCAGTGAATTTGACTGTATCTTCGTATCTTCATATTAAACAAATAAAAATACAACTTTTTGTATTTGAAACAGTTCAGCTCCAGTTACTCCCTCCATTGCATCATGCCTCTTATATTGGTTTTCATTGTAGCTGAACTATCGCTTTGCCTCCCCCTGACACAAGTGGTTGTTTCTGCATTGTCAGACAGTTGTATGAATAACGCTCGTGTTGACCTTGCCCTGAGCTGGTTGCATGGTGAGCTGAGCAGGCACTCATGCAAAGTGTGAACCCCAAGCACAAAATGCAGGTATGCCAGTCACCGTGATTTAAACAGATATGCACAGCCATGACAATGAAGCAGGGTTTGGGTCAATGCCAAATGAAAAAGTGCTTTCTTTAGAATGCGTGCTGGAAAATGCACAGTAGTGGAGACTGACTACTTCTGACAACCAGATTTATTCCATTAAATTCCATTTGATAGTTTACCTTTTTAGTAAAGGAAAGAGTAAATAAGAAGTGTGGGGCCTTAACTACCCTGAAAAATAGATTCCACATCTCAGTGGGACTATCTTAGTTAAATAAAGGCCATAAATGAAGGTATGGAAATAAAACCATTATTTTATAACTATTTTAGATGGCATTGTTGTAAGTCACAGTTTTACTTCAGTAATTGCACTGAATCCAACTCAAATAAGAATTGCCTGTCTGAACAAAGTCCAGGATTCATTCTGGAAAATCTCTGTATCCCTTTTTTAACCTGTCAAGCCATATTTTTCCTAAATGCTTCGACTTGGATGATATCAGTGTGAATATGATTTCTGTTACAAATGTGTTGTATTTTTATTCCAGTGAAACTGGCACATATTATACAGAAATGTGTGCTTTATGTCGTTTTAAATCAGCATTTTTGTCCCACTTCCATTCGGCTTTGTGCTCATGTTGTGTCCCCCTCCTGCTGTTTTCCACCTGCTTCCAACAAAATGCTAGCTCTCTCTGCTGCCTACAATTCATCTATGTACAATGAATCTACTAGCTTGTTAAATCCAGTCAAAACATAACTGTAATATGAATTTTACTGCACATTTTGAGATAGAAAACCAGCATGTGGCCAGGCAAATGTTTGGTAAGTGATTCTATGATTTTTATTTGCCTGTACAATTGTTCCTATATTTCCTTGACTCTGTAACACCAGACTGGGGCGACCTGGAGTGGACTGCTATTGCCAGCATGAGAGCGGAGCGGCTGTGCTACAACTGCAGTTTCTCATCAATGAAGTAAGTGACTCTAATGTTTGACAGTTTTTCTGTTTTGTATTTGTAAATATTTGATCAGTATGGGTTTTCTGGACCCCATAGTCATTCTTTAGATATCCAGTGTTCAACTTTTCTGGTGGAGTATCAGCCACCTGCTTGTCTCCATGGAGATAATCCTGCTTTGCCTAGAATGTTCCATAGTATGACATTTAGATATATTAACAACAATTACCAATCTAGTATAGCCAAAAGCAGATTGTGGTTTATGAATATTTATTGACCAAGTTAAACAAACAGCATTTGGACATAAAATATGCAAATAAGATTAAAAATAAGATAAACTGCCTAAGAGTTGTCAAAGGTCATGTGCTGAGCCTAAATTGATTAAGCCATTCTGTGACGCGTGTGCATACAACCGGGGAGAGCGGAGATGTTAGTCACTGCGCGGTCCTGATCTAAACAATAGCTCCGGGCTCAAGCAGCATTAGGCTGAAGGAACACTGTATCCTCTTTAAAGAGGAGGAAAAGACACCTTTCTAGCAGCCATGAAGTCTGAACAGCAGCACAGGTCACAGATTATGGCTTGAATCCAATTTAATAGGTTAAAGGTTGTTGGCTGGAAAAATGCAAAAAAAATGTGAAAACACTTATACTTAGATCAGATATAGTAATTTGGATTAAAAACACATCAGAAGTGGTAGTCAGCTCTGTGTCTCTCTGTTTCTCAGTCCATGGGTCTGGTCAGTATGGCCAGTGCATTTCCTGTTGAACCTCTTACTAGACTTCACCTCATTGGTGAAGTCATGAGTACTGACTTGGCTAAAGTTGAGAGGGGGGTTTTGTTCTGTGAATTTTCACTCACATGTGCATTATGAACCATTATGCCAGTTTTACACAAATGAAAGATATTCGTGACATTTACAAATCAATGTGCCAACTATATGGACAGTATTCACAGCATGAACAGTTTCCATCGTTCTTCTTCATTCTGCGGAGAAAGTCATTAACTTAGACTGTTTAATTAAACATCAGTGTCTTTTATTTTTATCTCGGTCATGGCAAGTTTGTCTGGATTTACTTCAGTCAACTGGGTTATTTCTTTTCTGAAAGAAGGTTGTCAATGGTTTCATTCTTGGAGAAACATTGTGGCTCTTTTGGAGAGTCCTGGTGAAAGAAAAGTTAAGATCGTCTCTGGTTATAGGAACACAAGTCCATCAATCTTAATTACACTGACAGCTCCAGGGTCCAGTTGGAGTTGAAGGGAAGCAGGGGATGGTCACCACAGTGGCCTGCAGAGTCAGAGAAGGTCTTCTGTAGCCCAAAACTACTTTGTTACTTGTTTGTTGAACATTTTCTACTTAAAGTTCCGGGACAATGGCATTGGTGAAATGGGTGCTTCTTACGGTTTCATAGGTCAATCTTTAATACTACAAAATCTCCATGGAGACCACCAGAAAAGTTCCACAGTGTACCTTTAAATTAATGTAATTGCATTACATTATGGGGAAAAAGAACAGCCAAAAACGTTAAGTCTTTCTTCTGTTAGTTTTTTTAGTAATAATTTGTGTGAATCTTTTGAGCCTTACTACGCCTCTATGGAGCTCAACAGTGATGACCTGCCACTGGTTCCGGAAGTAAATTTCCCATTTTTTCCACAGACTTTCCATAATAAAATAATATTAAAAGTTTGAAAGCTTGCTCAGGGCTAATCAGTTTTGTGATAACTAATGACAACAAGACCTATAATTTTATCTAAAATCTGTTTCTGAATCTTTATAAACCACTATGTTACATTTCGCTGAATCTGAATGGGAAAAATTAATGGAAATTTTACTTCCAGAACCAGAGCCAAGTTCGAAGTGGGCGGGGCTATTGAGCTCCATTAGTTCAGTGTGACTACACTTCTCTCATTTAGATTGGTAAAGTTGCTACAGAGAGTTTATATTTGATTACCGTAAATTAAATGGAAAACTATTGCTTGAAATGAAGATGTTTTAACTTGATTGTGAGCACTGGACATATGTAATGCAGTCTTCTCCACTCTACTTCAAATGACTAAGCACTGTATTATAGACTGATGCTCATCTATCTCTACTGTGGGCAAATACATTTAATTTAATTTGTGAAAAAGTAGATCATTATTCAAAGTTGCATCACTTATCCATTCATTTATTTCTCCTCTGCTAGCCTTAAATAAACTTAAGGGTACACAAATCACTTTCTTGGTAGGGAGTCAAAAACCTTCTTGTCATGGTGATATATATTGATACATCTGAATGCTCCAAAGTATGCCATTAAACTTATATCATTATGAGTGTTTTTATTGCTAGGCCTGTCACGATAATTACAATATTGACTTATCGTTCAATATATGAAAGATGGAACAATATTTTTTTGGGATTAGTATTCATCTTACTTTTTCTTTGCACTACTGGGACATTTTTGGCTATATGATCAGATTTAAGCCATAAAAGGTTGAATTTATAACATCTATGACTCATTACAGATGCTAACTAACTACTAAAGTGTTTCATTATAACAATATTGTTGATTTAGAATAGTTTTTGTAGTTTAAATCTGCTCTTGGGTTGTTTTGTCAGTGTCATAAATTAGTTTCAATACTATAATTTATTGTCTATATCAGCTTCAGCGATATATCGAACTTCATAACTTTTTATCATGACAGGCCTAGTCATTGCTCAAAAATACCTTAGAAAACAAACATCTCTCTACAGTTCTTACTTGTAACTTGACCTGCTGACACCAGCTACTTCTCCTCGAGATGGATACATTTATCGGAATATTGTGGTACATTTCTGGCAAAGCAAAATTGTTTCCATGGATACAAGCAAGAAGCAGACACTAAATCAAACATGTTACCAAACCTTTACTTACACTTCACTCTTTCATTTCATATCAGGTGATGAATTTAAAACCCATCACTGTACAATCTATGAAAAAGTAGGTTGGCTGTCGCTATCTGTCAGAAGAAAACACTGTATAAAATGTATTTATAAGGGACGACTTGATAGACTGCCAGAATATCTCACTTGCTTGTTGCACATTGATATGAGAACATTTAATACAAGATCACATGACTGTATAAGCCTAAGGACTGGCCGCACCAGAACTGAGATGGGAAAAAGGGCTTTTGGCTGTTTTACTTTCCAAAAATTGCATATATTAAAAAAAAAATAATGATATTTTGGTGTCACAAATGCACTTTAATAATCCGGTGATAAACATTTATTCTCACACCTGCTCCTGTTTCTAATTTTAATGAGTCTGAGAACTCTCCTTATTACGTTTGTGAAGCTTACATGCGTCATACACACATCGAACTACAGTTCTCATCTGTTGGCAACACAGGCTTCTTCTTGTTGAATACTATTTTCACCTGTGATGGTTGCACCCCAGTTCTATCTTTAGCCCACTTTCATAATATATTGATCACTGCAAGCTGAAAATAAGCCAAAAGCAGTTTTTAACATGCCTAAACTCAGTAACCTACTCTGTTTTAAAGGTTAAGGTTCACTTTATTGTCCCCATAGGGAAATTTGTCCTCTGCGTTTGACCTATCCTTCAATGCCGCTGGGTATCTCCTGGTCAGGACTGCCTTAGCTGGAGGATTTTTTACCTATGGTGCATGTTTTTGGTTGATGGGGGAAACCGGAGTGCTCGTAGGTAACCCACCCAGACACAGGGAGAACATGCAAACTCCATACAGAAAGGCAACAACAAACACAACGACTAAAAGTCCACTTGCTTCCGTATACCACTCACCATGATGAGGAGGCAGACTTTCTTACTTAACTAAAACTTCAGCTGCCTGTGGACATTGCATCAGGCCAGATCACTGAATATATTTGCTTTTGCCCTTGAAAGCCTGTAATCACCTGTACTCATTAAAATAAAACTCCGTCCCACCATCTTGACTATGCTTTAATCATGTACCTCTCGTTGTGCCCACCAGCTCTTGTGCATTAAAGCCGGCCTCCTCTGCTCTTGCCTGCCTCTCACTGATGAGGTGGACAGCTCAAGCAGGTGTTCTGTAAGAGATCTAAACACTGAGGATCAGTGTAGGTACAACACAGTAATCTATGTTTTTACGCATAACATTAAAGGGGCATTATGTAACTGGTGGACAGTCCCCCACATGTTTGTTCCCAAGGAGATGTTGCTTTGCATTTTAGTGATTCACAGTATGCCATTAAAATAAGCAAGCTCCATGGAGACAGGCAATTGAGGTTACATGTTAAAGGCATAGACTGTATATATAAATGGACATAGCTAACCCGCTAGCCACCGCGTTCCAAATAGGAAGTGAGCATGGGCGAGTTTCCGGCTCCATCAATTCTGGCTGCAATTCACTTTACTTTGAGAAATTGCCACTCCTCCCTCTGTAACTGCTGCAGTGAGCCTCATCACGTTGGTCTTAAAATGTCCGTATTAACCCGCTCTACGTGATCCTGGTGCTTTTATTTCACTATTGTGTCCGTAAATCAAGATATGAACATTATTAACAGACAAATCAGCTGCCTTCTTTCCCCGAGGTGACTCCGGCTAGTGTTAGCACAGGTTTGATTGACAAGTTGCTAAGTATTTGGTATTTTTGAGCAATAGAAACATCTGTAATGAACTAAATGCAACAGATGAAAGTTAAATACCATACTGTGTAACATTTCCAGGCAAAGCAATTGCATATCCATAGAGACAAACAAGTGTCGGACCACTATTAGAGTACTGTTGGATTATGTTTGATCATTATCATTAAATCATCTGGACTGCTCTAATCATTGCATTCTGGGTTGAAACACTGATCCTCTGAGTGAGTATAACTGAATTGTTTAAATCTTACATTGAACAAGACCAAGCTGTCGGTGACATGCAGTATTTTTATTTTTATACTGTAAGGAAAATGTCCACCAATGATTGACTGAATATGCTAAACTAAAGTTCTTTCCACACAGACTATAAAAAATCTTTACTTTTTTTTTTTTTTCTTATAATAACACTACCACACAATAGGGATAATATGTAAGAATATGTCTGACAGCATTTTAGAATGACATCCTTGTTGATTTTTGGAATTACATTACATATTTTAACAGAAACACAGCCTATATACGCAGTGCTAACCAAAATAGAATAGAACAGAACTGTCTCCCCAACTTTGTGACATGTCTTAACATTAGACTCAGCACGTATAGTTTCATAACAAGACCCATCTGAACTTTAAATTAAGGAAAAACAGTTACATAATGTTCTACACATCAGGGAAACCATTTTGACCCGGTTTGTTGTCTAAGTGCACACGTGGATGCTTGTACACTGCTCTGTCTCTCTTATGCTGAGTGACCTGACAGGGACTGGACCTCCTCTGGATTTACATAGTGACTAATGGCAGTGCGGTAGTCCATGTCCTCAGTGGGATCCAGCGTGTGGGCTGTTGGACTGTGCTAATGGGTGACTTACATACGCAGCACAGCCTTTGACATTCTCTGAGCTGTAATGACGTTCTCCTATTAGCCGTATAACCCCTTAGGCCAGGCCACTTCTGCCTTAAACCCGTTAAAGATAGCTTCAAGTGTCCTCCAGGAAACCGGTCTATACGTCAGCTGTCATGAAATTCAGTTATGTATTGAGTGACAGTAGCTCAGTTGGTAGACTTTTTGCCCACTGACCCGCAGGTTGGCGGTGCGATTCTAGTTCTCATAGATGAATGCTGTTGTGGTGTCCTTGAGCAAGACACTTAACCCCCATTTCCCCCATTGTCTGCGTACACTGGTGTATGAGTGGTTCCTTGATGTAAAGCGCTTTGAGTGCCTTGAAGGTGGAAAAACGTTACATAAAAATGCAACCACTTATTTCTTTTTTACAATTAGAGAAGGGTGGGAAAGAAAATTGAATTATGTGAACTGGACAAAGGTTTTCAAAACTCATCTAAGTAGCTAGTTCTGACAGGCTTCTGGTGAGACAATGACTTACATCTGTCTGAAGGGAGGAGTTAACTACTTTCAAACAAACACATCTGGAGTATCTGTTACTACTTAAGTCTATGATTGAACTACCCTAAATTGAAGTACCAAATATTTTTCAAGTTAGAGTTTGATTAAGGGAACATTATGTACATTTTCACTATCAGGACAAAATCTAAATCAGATCTGTGAAGACGTGTGTAGAATACATGCAAGATAGATACGTTTAATGCTACACTGTGGAACATTCAAGGTAAAGTTTCTGGAGTAAAGGAATTAATCTGCCATACAAAATATTTAATCTTGTACAGTTCTGGAAACTCTAAAGAACAGACCATTAGAAACTGCAAAAATTAAATCATATCTGAAGATAAGACACGAGAAACACAAATCATATATTTTTTGACTTATTGACCTTGTGGGAAGAATAACTAAAACATTTTCTCCATACTTCAATAAACAAATGCACAAATAAAAATGAAATAAAACTCAAGTAAATATAAAGTGCCATAAAACAACTCTGGAAAGTACTGTTTCTTGATAAAATGAGGGAAGTTCATGTGTCTCATGATTTGAACTGATTACAGCGCCTCTCTTTATAATTTATGCTTTTTCACACAGCCAGGGCACTTCCCCGTGTCTGTGGAGGATATGAATCAGCTAATTAACATGTTTGTTTGCCTGTTTTTGAACTCATTATTTTGAATAGGTTTTAAAGAGGCAGAGAGGCAGCTGAGTGCCAAGATGTCAAATGAGGTTTTATAGAATGAGCGAAAATGAAGAGCAAAGGCGCTGTGCTGTTAAAAGGGTTTGATTATAAACAATTAGTCCAGGAAAGTATACAAATATAATAAAGGCTGTTCATATTTTTAGCATTATTATTTTTAGCATTATAGTCAGGAAAAAGTCTTCCTGTACCTGATTTAATACTATTAAGAAATTACATAATTATCATTAAAGGTGCACTATGTAATTTTTCTTGTAGCGGGTCCGCCACCTGATTGACTGCGCAGAGATGTTATTTTGCCTGGAATGTTACACAGTATTGCATTAAACTTCTCCATGGAGACAAGCAGGAAACATCATTTAGCCAAGTTACAGGTCACATCTGTGGAGAGGTGGGCCCATTAAAATACAAATGCATGTTTCAAAGTACTTTTGAGTAATGAAAACAGTTGCAATTATTTAAATGCAAGGTAGATATTTCCATACTGGGGAATGTTCTAAGCAAATCAATAATATTCTCACGGAGACCAGCTGGTGGCGTACCCTCCACCAGAAGTTCCCTAGTGCCCCTTTAACTTCCTCCGATGATAAGACACATATGACACCAACAGCACATCTTGCGTATGCATGTGGAATAACATTGCCATTGTACACTTGAGGTTCAACCATAAACTGTATATATAAACTTCTTATATACAGTCTATGGGCTCAACTATAAACTCTAATAAGGAACCCTACTACTAGGGACTAATGGTCCTGGAGAAAACCAGTAAGAAACACCATTAACCAAGTATTGAACAAATTGGCCCCTGAAAAACCTTTTTAAACCACACATTAAAATAGGAAGGAATTTTGCTTTCACTATTATTGATGTAGTTTTAATGAATGAGAATGGGAGACTATTATGTACCAATCAATTGCAAGAGTGCTGAGATATAACATGGGTGTAATAGTTGAATAATATCAGCATGGCTTTTAATGAGTTTTTCAATTAATTTAAATTGCTACACCACCTACTATTTTAACCACAAAGGCACTTTTACGCACAATAATAAAGGAGTCAGGGACATAATAAATGAAAAAAAATAAATGAAATAAGCTGGTATGTTGAGCAATTTGTGTTTGTCAATCCTAGGTATCCTCATTTGTGGTCATCTGAATTGCCTTCTTGTTTGGAGACGTGCACATGGATGACTGGGGCTGAATAGGTGGAAAGCCAAACCGAAAGCCAGAGAGCCACAGCTCATTAACCTTTGACCCAACCTGGAATAACCCCATCAGAGGGGCCTAATTATCT
>KN478814.1:30811-43193 GCA_000787095.1 Periophthalmodon schlosseri
GTTTTGGTGTCATCCCAATTCAAGTCAGATTCAAAACACGTGCGGACATGCAAATGGGGCCAGCAACAGGGCTGTGTCAGACAGTTACATCAGTACACCTCAGGATGAGATGAATGTGAATGGGCTGAAGAGTCAAATGAGACGTTTTATATTCTGTCAAATTACAACATCTGTCACACAGCTCCAGAAGCAGAGAGAGATTTTTTTTTTTCATGAAAAGCCAACAGGGCCTAATAACGTCTGACAAATGAATGTATGTTTCTATATATTACAATTCCAATTAGATCCACTACAGTGCGCATATTAAACACTTCCAGGAATCTTAATATTTGAGAGAGCGAAATGTAATTGGGTTAGCGATAAAAACGTATTTTCAATTGCTAAGGACATTATCTATATAGCATTTGTTAAAGGCATGGTCACAGTTTGCTCCATCGTACAATTTATTGGCCTAAACAGAATACAAAGTTGAAATTTTGCAACCATTTTACCGTTAGAAAAGGAGAATTGGCTGTTTTGAAAGAGTGAAATGTAGACTGCATGTTAAAAAGTACTGGCATTTCATAACATGTTTGTGGAAGTTTTTTTATTGAACAATGAAAATATAATTCTAATTCAAGTGTGATTCATGTTGTTGCAGCCCTATAGCCATAGACTGTATATATAATAGGCATAGCTAACCTGCTAACCGCTGCGTTAAAAGTGAGCACGGTTGCGCTTCCGGCTCCATCAATTCTGGCTCCAATTCACTTTCTATTGAAAAAAATCTTCATCATTTTGATCCTAAAATGTTCGTATTAACCCGCTCTACATGATCCTGGTATTTATTTTGCTATTGTGTCCATAAATCAACATATGAACATTAATAACAGAAAAATCAGGCACCTTTTTCGCTAGTGTTAACAACAGGTTTGATTGACAGCGGTGCCTTCAACAGCCTCACTCCAGATTGGCTCTTTGGTTGCTATGATACTTGCAGTTGGAATTCCAAATAGCCTCACTCAGATTGGCTCTTTGGTTGCTATGATACTTGCAGTTGGAATTCCAAATATAGAACCTGGCTCCAAATTCACGACTATAACTTCTAGCCTCGATGAGCTTCATTTGACTGGAGCCCAAAGCTATGGGTGACGTCACACTTCCTTAGTCCACTTGTTTATACAGTCTATGCCTAAAGCCACCACTCAATAGCTTGATTGAGTGTTCTATTATTTTATTTCCTGTTTTGAAATGATGTCTTGTATGGCACCAGTCACTTTGTCACTTTGTCATTCAATACAAAGTGACTGGTGTAGCTGTCATGTTTCTAAGAGAGACTCAGCCAGCTAAAGGCATTGTGGACTTTCATTTTCATTATTGATGCAGTCAAATAAAAAAAGAACAAAAACAATTAATCCCACATAAAGGCTTGCAAATAGACAATTATAATCCCTTTTTTTAATCTTTCTACATTGTGTTTCCTTCTCAATATTTAATTTGAATGTATTAAAGTGGCTGTACACATTTTTTCCATGTAATAGAGACAGAATGCATTGGAATAGCACATCTCTTAGCATCAAAATGAGACTGCTGTGTGCTGTGTGTCTGTATCTGATCATAATTATTGTCAGAGAATAAGAAAGTGCACTGTTAGCATGCTAGTTTTTAATTAAAAAAAATGTTATTTATGTATTTATTTTTTTTACCGTGATAGCAAAACTCTGCTTTGACCTTATTTTGTGAAGTTGTATAAAGCACTTATAAACTCATTGGTGAATAACTAGGATGCTGGGAATGCATTAGGAAAGTAAGGAATAGCTTTGGACCACCGCAAACCATTTTAAATAAACCAGTTGTGTTTTTCACATTTTTAATACAGTACAAATCAGATACAGCTCCTTTAACTTTATTTTTTCAATGTGACTTTCTGATTGTTTCTCTTGCACCTTGAAGAAGCACATTGCGGGATGGAGGGAGGGAGAATTTGGCAAATCCAAAATCAACGGGATGCAATGTTTTCATCTTCCCATCCAGTGTTCAGTCTTTAATCCCATGATTAAGTTTGTAATCTAAAGCTAATTCTCCCTCGGGCCCCGCTCTGCTCAGTGCCGCCCGGGTAGCACAGCCGCGCAGGGAACACCACTGTAATTACCATCTTCCACACAGAGGAGCATGGCCATGGAGCTCCAGTCATTGGAGAAAATTCTTATAATATAAGTTCCTCACAGTCAAGGCAATACTGACAGATGTTGTTTACAAAAAAGACAGCTGAATTATGTGCTTGCTTTTTATTAAGCATCAATATGATGTTTCCTTTTTGTCCTACAGGGGGCGCTGGTTACAGCTTGTGCAGATGATACACTCCACTTGTGGAACCTGCGCCAGAGGAGGCCTGCTGTCCTGCACTCACTCAAGTTCAACAGAGAAAGGTAAGAGGCCTAGCCAACCTGATCTTAGTGGGAAAATAACATATTTTAATTATATATGAATTGAAAACAGGTGGCAACACCATTATCTACTCAGTTAGCAGTTAGCATGTGGTTAGCAAACCAAAAGTTGGTTAGCATGTTGCCATGAGGTTTGTTTATGCTACATGCCCCTTTAGCTTGGTATTTTCCACACTTTGCCTGATGTATTTTTACGTAGGGTTAGAATTCTGCAACATTAATTTTAAATCTGAGCTGCTGTTTTAATGTAGGCAAATCAGAATGATATCTCTGTGTTTTTAAGGGCTACAGACTGATATCAGTTCTGGTCCCCACGCCCTCTGCTGTGTCTTAAACCCAGTCACATGTGATTGTGCAGTCAGATTTTTTTTTTTTTTCAGTCACGCATGTGAAATGAAGGAGCTCATTGGTCACCTATGATTTACAAATAAAATCAAATTTATTTCACCTCAGATTAACAGAGTTAATCTGATTCTGCAGATATCCACAATGTTTTTCAGCCCCCTGTGATTTTTTTTTTTTTTTCAATACGGATAAACCATGCGTGTCCCCGAAGTATTGAAGAAGTGTGTATTCTGGATCCCAGGCAAGTAATATAACATAAATATGTTATATTACATTATCTCTCATTGTCCAATTCTTACTACACACAATTTCAACTTATGTAATGTATTGAAAATAGTCCGTGTTGACCTTTCTGGAGTTCACGGATTTAATTTTTGCATCTAGCAGCATCATGTTGAATCATCAGTGAAAGGATAAACTCGTTTGGTCAAAGATGTTTTTCTTCTTGGCTTTAGAGTCATGGACAAGGACATTTGCAGGAATGACTTGCTTTGCTACTGAATATGATGTCACTCAGATGATTTCATCCCGCTCTTTATAAAAGTGAAAAATACCAGTGTGCATTTTTGATTTGATTTTGTTTGTGCTAGAGGGAACATTTTATTCTTATTTGCCTGTACTATGATAACATTTTGAGCTGTGGAGGGCCAAATTTATTGCAGCTCCTGTTTTTATAGATATTGCACAAGTATACTTTCAATATTAGCACTTATATTTCCTCAGCAAAATATCACACTTCAAAATGTTATCATGACAGGCCTAAGTAAAAGACTTCTGCTGAGTCATGGCTTTAATCACTTTTCACTTGTGCTTTGTCACTGGGGACCAATACATATCCTCCTAAAGACGTTGTGGAATCCGGGGGCTCTTGGTAATGCGACAGCCTTACAGGATAATGACCCTGAAGCATTAGTTACCACGTTGTTCCGGACGTTGTTAAAGTTTGGTTTTATGAAACTTGGACAGGATTTAAGCCATTAGTCATGTAGAGGACCAAAGCCCTTCTTTTCTCCTTATAGGCAAAACTTTTAATGGTCAGTCTACTGTTCTGTGCGACATTAAGGGGCTGCTGAGTGTCTTGTGACTTGTTTTAGTTCACCAACCAGAAAGAACCAAAAAGAATAGGCTATGCAGAGTACCAAAAATATATATATACTTTAACCCGATATTTTACATGGCCCAAACCATTTATTTTGTCAGACTAGGTTTACATTTTTAAAGCTACGAACATTTTTTAAACTTTAAACTCAAGTAAAGTCATATTGTGTAATGTATATGACTTCTAAACAGTGGTAGAAAAAGTACTCAATTTTGTTACTTAAGTAGAAGTACAAATACCGGAGCAAAAAAAAGTAAAAGTATCACATGGAAAAATCTACCTAAGTAAAAGTATTAAAGTACCTGTTTAAACATGTGCTTAAAGAATAAAAAGTAAAAGTATTTTGCGCAGATTTTGAGATTTATAGTAAAGCTTTAAATGTATTGATTTTGAGATTTATAGAAAGCTTTAAATGTATTGATTTTGATAAAGATTTGTGCTGAAATTAGTTCAACAGAAACAACTGAATGAATTGTTTTTGTTTTTTTCTTGCTGTTTTTATGAGTAGATTTTTGTTTGCTCAAATTCAGCAGGTCTCAAACAGTAATAAAAATAATTTTACTTTTCAGTCCTCTTCAAAATGTAGTGGAGTAGAAAGTACAGATACCTGCTCTCAAATGTAGTAAAGTAAAAGTAAAAAGTATCCAAAATTTACTTAAGGCAAGTAAAGATACCTAAAAAAGTACAGTACTTTACTAATTTTACTTCGTTACATTTCACCACTGCTTCTAAAGGTGTCAAATTTCAGCTAGCAAGACCACATCTACCAAATATATTATTAGCTGTATCTTTCAAATCAAAACATTACGCGTCATTACCAGTATATTATCTTTTTTGGCTTGACTGCCTTATTCCAAAGTTTTCTTTCTGGAGCTTCAAACGTTTTTATTTCTACCACAAACCAACCAAACCCTTTTTTAAATCCAGGCTAAAGCAAAGACTATTTCAGTCTATCTCCAGAGCGTGTAACAGGTGGATGGAGGTTTAGTCCCCCTGTCTTTGCACCTGTCGTGGGAGGCAAAACCGTAGGACCAAACGGTGAATCACAAGGATAAAAGGAGTGAAAAAGGCCACCGTGAGTCACGCGTCTAGGGCCGGGCAGCGACTTAGCTCAGTGTCTCTGGGTTGAACCTGGTACAATTAACGCCCTCACACCCCCCAAAATCCCCTGTGAACAGGGAATGAATCACGGCTACAAGAAGCCAATTGTTTAGACATAATTGTGTGCATCTCGCGTGTGCCGCCCCTGACTGTCAGCCGGCTGTCAAAACCCATCAAACATAATGCAAACTAAAACAATGGCTAGTTTAGTGCCCACTCTCAAATGCAATTACTCAATGTGTGGTTCTAAGCTGTAAGAGACTCTACAGGCCACATTTCTTTTCATTTATCTTTATTTATACAGGGAGGGCACAATTTTGCATGTCCTTGAAATATATTCCATTTTTGGGAAGCAAAACAGCCAAAAGCCCTTTTTCCTATCTCAGTTCTGGTGCGGCCAGTCCTTAGACTTATACAGTCATGTGATCTTGTATTAAATGTTCCTGTATCAGTGCGCAACAAGCAAGTGAGATATTCTGGCAGTCTGTCAAGTAGTTTCTTATAAATACATTTTATGCAGTGTTGTTCTCTTCTAACATATAGCAATGGCCAACCTACTTTTTCATAGCGAGTACAATGATGGGCTAAGATTCATCACCTGTTGAAACGATGAAACAAAGGGCTGAGCGAAATTGTGTAACTAAAGGTTTCAAAGTAGAGGCTGAAGTCTGCATGTAGATTATATCTCTTATTTCGTACACTGTTCTCAGACATGCCAACAATACTGATAGCACATGGAAGAAAGCACAGTTTGTCGTCTGTAATTATACACACAGTTAAACAGTATTGAAAATCTGCCACTGTCGCTATAAAGAGATGGGGCCAGCAGCAGAGGATCAGTCCAGTTTTGAACAGAAAACCAATGGACCAGTTCCTCAATATTTATGTCCGTATGTTTCTCAATACTAAAATTTCAGACTCCGTTTACTTAGGAATAGGGACAATACTAGTTTAAATAACAGTTAGCATCTGAGTTAGAGATCGACTGATGTTTTTTTTTTTTTTTCATGGCCGATGCCGATACCGATTGTTTAGCAACTAGAGCTACCAATGACCGACATGCTGTGCCGATATTTTTAGGCCAATATATAGGGGCGGTTTTAATCATTTCTACCTAAGTTATATGATTTGAAATGGCAACAAACTTATCCACTACCTTATTTCACTGCAAACCCATCGGAGAACAGTGTACTCACATTTTGAGCAGTACCTTATTCACATTAAAGTGTTAAAATTAAGCTAAACTCCTTTAGTCAGGTGGTCAGCTGAAACAACATATCGGCCCATGTTGGAGATTTAAAGCCGAAAAAGTGCAAATATCGCCCGGTATATTGGCCACCCGATATCTATCGGCCCATGTTGGAGATTTAAAGCCGAAAAAGTGCAAATATCGGCCCGGTATATTGGCCAACCGATATATTGGTCTATCTCTAATCTGGGTATCATTTTTTAAACAACCCTAGTTTCTATTATGAAGTTATTTAGATCAATACTTTGGTTTACAATGTCAATATGTAAAATGAGGATCGACAAATGTGATAGTTTATTCCTGCTCATTTTGTAGATGTTTTTGGCATCTAATTCGGAAGTTGGTGGTTCAAACTCCACATCCAGCATTGTTACTTCATCTTTGCGCATCAATATTTCTCTTTTAGTACAACTGACATATATTGGCAGCCACGCTTCCATCATCCTACCCCAGGACGAATGTGGCTCTAGAAATAGATCCCACCAAATCTGAACAATGAAACGTTAATTACACAGTAGCTCAGTTGATGTTTGTCCACTGATCTGAAGGTTAGCGGTTTGAATCCCGCTCTCGACGTAAACATCATTGGTAGTGCGGTCAGATGCACCACTGTCTGCGTACACTGGTGTATGAATGTGTGTGTGAATGGGTGAGTGGTTCTTTGATGTAAAGCGCTTTGAGTGCCTTGAAGATGGAAAAGTGCTATAGAAAAAAAAACGTGACCATTTACCATTTAATTATATGTTTATATGGCAGTTGAGTCAATATCTTCTTGAATTACTTGAATTGCTGAATCACTTTGGCTGATGGTGAGGTCTGCAGAATGACGCCACCAATTCAATTAATGCCTACATCTGTTTAGTTCATTACTGCTATTAGCTCCTCAGAGTCTTGCGTAGGCTGGCAGCTCACAGTACACTTACATATCTTCTGTCTCTGGGCCTCCAAATGTTGGCCTTAACTGCAGCCTGGGCCGCCTGTCTGGAGTCAAATCTTTACTGCCCTCCTGAACTATGCTTACTGAAATGATCTTCCACTAATCCTTCTATATTTCATTTCCATCCTTGACTTACCGGTAGTTTGACATTACCTGTGTTTGTTTAAGAGCTCATTTTAGGTTATTCTTTTCTGGAAGCTTTTTAGTGTTTTGGCCCTTTGGCCTATTTTTAAAACTACACTGTCATTAAAGCAGACCTGCAAAATCGGCTTTTCAGAGCTTTTTAACGTTGTAATGTTATAGTTGTTTCTCCTTCTCATTTACCCTCTCGAAGTTGTTTTTGGAGTGACTCGTGCATGTTTGAGCAATCATGAATCGCTTATTTTCAAGACGCCATATGGCCGATCAACCGGTGTTTTCACCGCCACCGGCATACGTCCACTGCTCTGTGCTTACTTCTTTCTCCAATTTTATTTTCTTAACCGGTGATACATGTAGGATTCGGCAGCATAGAAATTTTGAGACAAATGAAAAAAAAAATCTGCTACCCACTAGCATGATGTGCAGCTATCCATAGGAGGGAATGACAACTTCACGGCTCTTTGTTGTGATGACGTTTATGGTGACATTGGGTACCGCAGTTTTCTAATGTGGAAGTCAGCTGACTTGTTAAATGTATCAAGTCGTTTTAGATGAATATTGCGATTAAAAATCTGCAAATTATAACATAATGATCCACAGGTGTCATAGATTATAACTATAGCCGGCTCAAGCACAATATGTATGTTTTGTTTTGTTTTTTGTCAACATCAAAGTACATGAATGAATCGCTGGCTGTGGGCCCCGCAGCATACCTTAGGCTGTTCTAGAGCAGCACTGTTGCTCTGAAATCTTTTAGCCTGGACTGGACTTTATTTTTAATGGATTTGTGGAACTCTTCTGAGTGTCATTTTGCCAAGCGAGTCCTCATGGTGCTTGTATTTCCTGAGGATACATATGCTGTGTTTCAGCAGCACTAACGCTGCTGCTATGTTCTTGTGTGTCTCTCTCCTTTTCTCCTTTTTTTTTAAATTCTTTATTTATAAGTTTTAATGTTTTACAATGATGGGTACATTTAACATGTACAAATATGTGCACACTCTTCTCAGTGGTGTTTCCCCTTTTTAATACACATTCCCATCATTTCAACATAGAAAACAGAACAGAGATGGAACAAAAGGGAGTGACCACAAAATTACATTATTTATCTATTTACTTACACTCCTAAAATAAAATATCTGCCTTTTTAGATTTGTATATTCAACCCACTTTTCCCAACAAGACACAGACCAACCTTGTTTGTCATTTACAAATGCTGTCATCGCTTCCATTTTTCAAATGTCTAATGTTATTTCCCACCATGTTGTCGAATTTGGTCTTTCCTGTAATAACCATTTCTTTGTTATACATTTCTTACTAGCAACCAACAAAACACTTAAAAAGCATTTATCCTTCTTCATCCAATACTGTGGTACACATCCAAAGAAGACAGTTTGTATTCTGAAGGGAAATGTACATTTAAATATGTCCTGTAATGTTCTATGAACATCAGTCCAGTATTGCTTAATCAGTAGGCAGTCCCACAGAATATGTAAGTGATTTCTGCATTTTCTCCAGCAGATAGAAGGATTTCTGTCATAGTGAGTCTCCTGACATGGGGTAATAAAGTATCTAATCAAAGTTTTCCAGCCAAACTCCCTCCATCTCTGTGAGGCAGTACATCTCCATTGACGTTTCCATATAAAAGTCCATTCTTCCTCTGATACGTTTATTCCTGCTTCTTTCTCCCATAGTGCCTTAACCTTCCCAGTTGAGTGGGACTTATGATTTGTCATAAATGTATACAGAAATGAAATACGTTTCTTATTATTACCATCATATGCATTTTTAAGCACTTTTAACAGGTCCATATTCGCCTCTGACACCATATGAATCTTTGAGTCTATGTAATGCCATATTTGCAAGTATTGGTAAAAATCTTGCTTTTCTAAATTATATTTATGTTTCAGTATTTCGAAACTAATCAATTTGCTATCTTTAATCAACTTGCTTTTTATTGTTAATCCCTTGGAAGACCATATTTTGAATCGTGAATCTAATCTGTTTGGTAAAAAATCAGCATCATATGCATACCACTTCAAAACTGTGATGTCGGTATCCAATTTGTATTTTCACTACATTTTTCCACACAGAGAGAGTACACCCAAGCCAAGTATTACCACTGAGCATTGTATGATACATCACACTATTTATTATGATCTTCATCTGTGCTGCCTGGCAGCTTCAATAATTTGAAGCTGACTCTAGATCTCTTTCCTTCCCATATATATCGTGATATCATTTTGTCCCATTGATTAAATGTGTTCTGATATGTATAGGTAGAGTCTGAAACAAATACAATAGTCTTGGTAGGACATTCATTTTAATCGACTCTATCTGAGAATATAGAGTAAGAAAGGGGATCAAATTCCATTGTTTTATATCTTAAATGATTTTTTTTTTTTATGCAAAGGGAGATAGTTGATTTCAAATAATTTAGTTTGGTCCTTTGGTATGTTGTGGGAAAGTGTCTGAGTTTTATTCATATTAATTTTATATCCAGATAGTTTGCCATATTGTTCACACAAATGCACCAGTTTAGGTAGGGAGTTTGTACGTTATCCTAAATAAATTAAAATGTCATCAGCATAACAAGCTAATTTATGCTCCTTCCCTTTGATAGTTATACCCTTGATATGTTGGTCCTGTCTTGTGGACTGGGCCAGTGGTTTTAAATATATATAATGTCTATTTCCTCTTGCAGTGTGAAACACTGGTACACAGGTGTCCGTCGCACATTCTGTTTTATCTTTACCTTCTTTAGGTATGGCAGTAATTATAGCCTCTTTCCAACTTGGGGGTGTTTGTGTTTTTTTTTATACCCAATTGAGTGTGGAGTATTATAGGGATCAACTCATTTTTAAATTCCTCGTACCATTCAGCTGTATAGCCATCTGAGCCCGGCGACTTATTAGATTTGAGTCGTCTGATAGCTTTCTTAAGTTCCACCTCTGTTATAGCTGTTGTCATTTTTTCATTTTGCTCTTCATTCAGATTTGGTATCTCTAATTAGTTCAGTAATTCATCAATTTCTTTTTTATTTCTGCCAGGGACTTTAGAATATAATGTTTTCTAATATGTTTCAAATGCTTTATAAATTTCCCATCATTTTGTGACAATTTTTTTAGTTTTGGGGTGTTTGATTTTAGTTATTGTGTTATCAGCATTTTCTTTTTTTTATTTCCAGTATTTTCTAGTATTTTCATTGATTTTGATCCACTTTCATAATATTTTTGTTTCAAAAACATGAATTTCTTTTTAATCTCCTGTGTGTTCAAACTATTTATTTCATTTCTAACATTTTTTAATTCCTTCAAAATATTTGGTAAAGGGGTTTGTTCATGTTTATTTTCCAATTCTTTTAAATCCTTTTGTAGGTCCTCCATCCTTTTGTTTTGTTTTTTTTTTTTTATAAGAGGCTATTGCTATAATTTTCCCTCTTATGACAGCTTTTAGTGTGTCCCAGTGTATTGGAGACGAGACTTCTCCATTATTATTTATATCAAGAAACTCCTTTATTTCTTTCTTAAAACTGATATCTTTGAGCATATATGAATTTAATTTCCAAGTAGTGACTTTGAGACTCAAATTTAAATTGACCAACAGATACAAAGGTGCATGATCGCTCACATCTATTGTTCCCATCTCACAAGTTTGAATTTTGTCTTTTTCTTTTCCAAAAGTTATAAAGTAATCAATTCAGGTATAAAGTGAATGTGGAGCTGAACAGTGAGAGTAGTCACGCCTCATGGGGAAAAGATCTCTCCAAATATCAATCAGACCAACCTCCTCAAAAAGAGCAGAGACCTTCAAGTGTTTGATTCAGGAACCTTTCTGTTAAAACTATCCAATTCTGGTTGCAGACGGATGTTTAGGTCCACCACATATTAAAAACATTTGAATTTCTGTTACTATAATGTTAATATTTTTTTTAAAGAAACTCAAGTCGCTCCCAGGCGGTGCATAAACATTCATGAATGTGACCGGATTCCCATCTATACTACCCCATACTAATACAAATCTCCCCTCTTGATCTTTTACTACAAATGATTTTTTTTCAAATGAAGTTTAGGTTTTTTGAAATAAGGGTCACCACACCTCGTCTACGGCCAGACGTATATGAAGAGGAAAACATTTTTGAAAATCCCATTCCCTTTACTTTCTCATGTTCAGTATTATTTAAGTGGGTTTCTTGTAAATACACCACCTGTGCCTGTTCTCTCTTCATTTTGGTTAAAATTCTGCTATGTTTTATTGCGTTTGTCAGCACATTTACATTAAATGAAACACTTTTTATACATCCGCTACTCATTGCTTAACCTGCAAATGTAGTATAAAATGTCAAAACTTAAAAATAGGTGGTCACCTCCCTTGAAGAACAAACAACAAAGTAAAAGAAAATAACAAATATGGATAAAATAAACCGTGATTCCGGGGTAGAGGTCTTTCCTATCTGACCCTGTAAGTTGTTATGCATAACTTCTACCAGCAGGGAGAAACCTCTCCTCTCCAGGGGATGAGGGCCCCTCGGACAGTTCAGTATGTCCAGTCCTTCAATAATAATGTCTCTCCACAGTGGCCTATTAAAGCTTACTGAATGGTTTGTTATAAACCTTGTGTAACCTCACTGGTCCTCGGAGGTGGAGGATGTACGTCTTCTGAAGGCTTGGAGTTTTCTCGGATGGCTCTTTCGTGATGTTCTTCGGCATCCCACTGCGGCTGTGTCGCCACCACTTCCCACACCGTCCGCAACAGCTGCTCCGTCAGGGTCTCCTTCGGTGTAATCTTTATGACCCGGAATCTCCTGGTTCTCATGTCTGCCGTCGCCTCATCCACTGTCTGATAAAGCGTCCCGTCTTGATGAAATACCCTCAGTTTAGCGGGATAGGGAGTTTGAAATCGGATGTTTGTCCCTTAAGTACTGGTTTGGCTTCAGCATAGTCTCTGCATTTATGCAGGATAATTGGAGGATAATCCTGGTCAAAGTATATTCTTCTTCCCTCCAGAAGCACCGTCTTTTTGGTCCATGCTTTGCATAAAACTTCCTCTTTGATTGTGAAGCGGGCAAATCTTATTATTATTGAGCG
>KN478815.1:3385-29340 GCA_000787095.1 Periophthalmodon schlosseri
TGCTCACACCTGAATCTCACCGTTAGTGCTCCAGTGACAGGTGGCTGAGAGGAAGGCCATGAGGGAAGGAGAGGTAACAGTTAAGTGAGTGTGACAGGTGACTGGGATAAGTGTTATGCATATAGTTGCCAACTCTCTCACCCAACATATATCCACAGCTGTACTGGCCAGTAGAATGAAGCTTTTCAAATTAACAAATGTTTGTTTAGCTGCATTATAACTTGTGCTGTCCCTGAGTATGAAGCAGGACCTCCACACCAGCACACAGGTGTCCTACGAGCTCCTTCTCAAGACAACTACATATTTAGCAGAGTTTGTACACTGTAGAATTGCAGAGATTCAGATCAGTCCCTTGTTGCTTTGATCTGGTCAGTGGCCCATAATTTGGTTGACTGGCCAATTATTATATCAACAATATAGAGGCTCCTAGTGAAAAGCAGGACTAATGTAGCTGCTATCCCTATGGGGACAAATAAAAAACAGCCAAATTATGGGAAGTCTCACGTGAACCAGGGCAGTTGGCAACCCTAGTTGTGCAATTACGCACTTACAGTTGGAACAAACCTTGTTATTTTACCATAACTTGTGGCAGCGGTGATGTATTAGACCCTGCTCTTGTCTCTTGGAAGCGTTAGGTGGGTGTAAAGACTTTGCTGATATTTTCATTCATAAGTTCAGTTACTAATGTAATTCCTCTGGGGGAACACCAGGTAACTATAACTATTTACTTTTTTGAAGTAGCTTCATAGGTGCAAAAAAGGCTGCTCATAGTATCACATAAAGCGCCTCTATTCAACTCCTTCTCAGACATCATTTGCCAAGTGTTCACATTCTCCTTCATGTTGTGAATATGAATTGTAACATTTTGCACTACATTACATTGTAGGCCTGGAGCTATATCCCTAAGTGACATCAATGCAAGTGGCGGGAACATCATACAAAACAAAAGGGAGTTAAGACTCATTAATTAGACATTTCTCTAACTCTGAGAGCTACGCTCAACTGCAAAGTGGTCCACAGCTGCCATAATCATGTCCTGCTAAGGCTTGTTTATGACTATGACTTTGGGAAATTCTTGTAAGGATTCACTTTCATACATTGTATGTAATTACTGATATGTATACTGTGAGTGCTATTAATAAATGATCAATAATACAAATTTATAGCCCCTCTAAGTTCCGTCACTTAATGCAATGTGTCTACCAGAAGGCAGAAGTTCAGGGGTTAAGTAAGACAGAACTTTAAGACATCGCAACTGATAGAGGATGAAGCACAAAATAATATATGAAAAGTAAAATGCCCTTATGCCACAACTATTACAAAGACTGTATGAAGTTTGCGTGGGGAGTAATCTTGTGTGATGGATTAGTGCTTAGGAACACGTAGAGTCATTTGCCCCTCAACGCCACAGAATTCTGAAAGATCCTTAGGGCAAAGCTGTAATCTGCTCATATACTGAACACTGCAGTTGATTGACAGGCAAATCATTCCTGCCTTAGAAAAGTCCTTCGTATACTCCACATAAAAGCAAACTTAAGTGTTCTGTGTGCCTTTGAGAAAGCCGAGTGTCTGAGGTGAAACGCAACGAGAAAGGGGGCAAAAATCTAGAATGAAAAAAAAAAACCCTTAATGCTCTTTGTGTGAACCTGGATGCCAATCACCGTTGTCGCTTTGAGGACTAGCGCCTCATGCTAATGCCTTTTCCGGAGTACATTATAATTCTAGCCAAGTTCTAAAAGAATTGCACACTTGCAGCTCTACGCTCTCCCAAGCTTCAGCTCTGCCACACAAGGAACATGGCTTATAAAAAACAGTGGCTTTTAGTTCAGGAGACATTGTAATTTAACTGTTGGTAGTCGGCTTGAAAATTGCCTCTAATAATGGTCTCTACGCTGTAATTTCCGCCGCCGTTTGTCGACCAGCCTTGTCTCACGGGCTCTTAATGCTACTGTGCATCGCTGGGGAGAAGTGCACAGTGTACATTATAGCATTCAGTGGAGGGAGAAGGATAAAGATATGTGTGCAGTGGTGCCATAGAACAAAGTCTTCTACGATGGGGTATACGGGGAGACCACAATGCACGCGCACACACACAGACTGCTATTGCACAGAGCTGCTAATAGTGTCACCTAATGTTGTACTTAACCCTTGGGATATGCAGTCTTAGTCACTATAAAACTATTATGTGTTAAGGAGTTGGTCGAGTCAGTGTGCCGAATGGAGATGGTAGGTCACTATGTCATATTCACTCACAACTGAAGCCGAAAGAGCTCTTCAGACCATTTTAATTAGATGTTTTTTACTATATAATGAGATCGAAAAACACAAAAGTCAATGAAATGGTAATTATATTAAAGAAATGAAAGGTGAAATAATAGTCAGAACTCCACTATCATTACTAGCTTTACTAGTAGCACGTACAGGAGGGAGATAGCATGGTAAATTAAAGTGTAATTACGGTAATTAATTAATGGGACAAATTTGTTATTCTATTTCATTATGATTTTCTTAATTCTAGCCAAGTGTGACAACTGTAAACCACCAGGAAACGGTAGCATTGGTTAGCAGTGGGTGGCAAAAAATGTATCTAATGAATTTGAGTAAGCCAATTCTGTTCAGCTATTCCTGGGTATAGTGGATGTAGGACCATAGATCATAGAACAAAGCATGTGGGCTCAAAGTCACTATAGCCTGGTGTCCATACTGTATGTGTTGAACTGATTGGAAATCTGATAATGATGAGATTTGACACTTTTTGTGACAGATACGTACAGAAGAAGTGACCTCCGGTGGAAATATTCGAGAGACCTGTGGAGACCGCTGTATTGTTGATATGCTGTGTTCACGCTCATTTGTTGGATCCATTGGCATCAACCAGCTTTCCGACCACTTTGATCTACATCATAAAGTGTTTCTCTCTTAAAATACATTGATCCAGAAATGTAATCCATTGGGGTTTCGCATACATTCTTGGCTATTATCCCTTCCTCCGTGGTGGCATGACTCTTTGACGCCCAGGCCTTTGTAGACAAAAGAAAGCTATGTGTTTCTATTCATTTGGGAGAACTGGTAAGATCACAAGACCCACAGCACTTTTTTCTATGTGTAAAATATTTGAGCTGTCTCCATAGTTTGGAATCCTCAAGAGAACATAAGATCTTTCTACATTCTGCTGCAAGTTTGACAGCCATTTTAAAGGAAACGGTGAAGCAAAAAGCTAAGATGGTGGTTGGAGACTTTCTCAAATTTCTTTTACTGTTTGTTTGTTTCTTGCAGTGATCCGTCTCGGCACATATCCGCGCACAAACCATCTGCCGTACAGGTCCTGGGCGACTACACTTCAAGAGCTCTTAGTGGCTGTTTTCATCAGTACGAGATTGGTGGCAGAAAAACAGCTTTAATTGGTACTGCGGGGGGAGAGAGCCAGAAGGGCCCCCATGCTTCAGCACGTTTTTACAGGCAAGGAAAAACATACACAGACTGATCCAAATTCCACACTATTTTTGTATATCTTGATTTCTACATTTTTCTGTACTTTTGTAAAATAAATAATAGCACTCATCTTAATGAACACACGCAGATAGAGTTATTCCTGGTAATTTTGTCTTCCATTAAATCAAGCTGTTAGTAATTGCTACGTGTAAAAGTCAGTCTGAAGGAATTTGGCTTCCTCTTTCACACATGGATATAACCAAGGATGATTTATTATGATTGTTATTACTATGACATCATCGGTGCCAAGGCTCATGCTTCGTATGTTTCTGTTATCCACAACATCCGTGGATAAAAGGGCGAAAATAAATGAATTATCTGGGTCCATATAGAAACACAAATATTTACTCCAGAACTGAACATTTAAATGGATGCAGCAGAGTGTAGCACTCTGTAGCATATGATGTGTGAGGAGCAACCGGTTTCATCTTTTTCATTGAATTGCTGACCAAGACACGTCAAAACACCATCACATGATGTTTCTGAAGAAAGCTACAGGAAGTAGCTAAAAATGTAAAGCAGGCAAACAAGTGCTCCAGTTTAACCTTAGTTACATAACTGCAAAGCAATTCAGCATTAAATACTCAAACAACTAACTGACAACCTCCTCAAGCTCTTAATTAGCTCATCACATTATTAATAAAATTGTTCATTCTATAGGCTTGTGTTAGTTAGTTCAAACAGACAGCCCTGTATAAGCATATTCATATTAATATTAAATATAAAATTAAACAACAATGCATTAGTAGCCTGCTATTCTCTTTTAGTCGTCATTAGCTGCTATTATAATATATATATAAGATTAACAAATGAAGTACAACTGATGCTGCCTTTCATAATTATAGCAGTAAAAGATGATAATGTGATGGTTGGGTGTTTGTTCCTAAATAGGGGTCAGCCGTTGTCAGGGTTCTCTGTCTCTGTGTTGTATCACCAGTGCTGTGCTCCATTAGCCTGTGTTGTTACTGTAGCACTGGGGACATTTCGCGGACCATTAGCTGCTCCTTTAGCCTTGCTGCACTCACACCAAAAGGGAACAGGTAAAAGTGGCTGTCCTGCCAATACAACGCAAACATGCAGAACCATTGGTGAGTTTGGGGTTCAAATTGAATGAGGTTTGACTATCCACCCTCACTTTTATTTAGCCAAGAGGTCAACCACATATGACATTTCTAATGTTATACCCTCAATGACGTCTGTATGGTGACGTATTCAGGAGTTTTATTATTTTATAGTTGCACTATAAGGACAGGTTGCCCCAGTGGCAATAAAAGATGGGTCAAATGCAGAAGACAAATTTGCCTATGGGACAATAAAGGTTAACCTTAGTCTAACCATAATTGTTAGTATTGTATTTTATATTAACTTAAATCACAAGGTGTATATTTTATTTATTTTTGAAAAAGGCCAACCTCATGGTTTTTCAAAGAATGAGACATTGCAGATTGTGATCAGTATTGCTCTACGTGTCCCATACAGCCATATTCCACATGTGGGCTCACCCCATGATCTTGGTGCATGAAATCCTCCACACTTGAAAAGAGAGGCGCACTTCTCTCCCAGAGCCAGTGGAGTGCTGCAGCTCCGTGCTACACAGAGATTACCCTGCAGCCTGAAGAAGACTGGAGGTGCTTCTAGTGCTGCTGATGGGCCCCAACAATTTGCACGGCTGGCAGAAAAACCATAATCAATCCACAGATTATAGGATAAGGGCACTAAAACCAGCCGAGCACAGCGGTTTCTCTTATCGCAATCACACCTTGACTCCTGCCTCAGGTGCAGCCAATTAGAGCGCAGAAGATGCAGCAGCAGCCCCTGCACATGGAGAAGCCTGCAGGACACCTCCCACTGCAGCCTGGCCCTGGCAAAGGGCCTTATTAGGCTCATATACACAGGCTACAAAGGCGTAGAGGCTACTGATTACCATAGTCAATGAGAACGCTCATAAACAATATGAATTTACATCTAGTTACAGAAAAAAGGACACGCACACACAACTGAGATTTACCACAATTGATTGTCTTCCACCAAAACAGACATGGACTGCACTAGATCAACACCACTTCATCAAAACACATCAAAAGATAAAATCTCTTTCACTTTGTATTCCAGACCCTTCTTCCAGCTCCTCTGGTGGGACCCCAAGACGTTCCCAGGCCAGCCGAGAGACATAGTCCCTCCAGCGTGTCCTGGGTCTTCCCCGGGGCCTCCTCCGGGTGGGACATGCCCAGAACACCTGGGGAGGTGTTCTGGGCATGTCTTATAATACTTTTTAATTGAATGGTGTATTTTTGGAGGGATATCATTAAATTGAGCGCATTTGTTTTGTGAACTTTACACTTTGTTTACCCCAATAATCCATAATTTTAGTATAGTCAGCAGATTTCATACAATTCTTATTATAAAAGATGGTAATACGTCTGGCAGACCTTGTGCTGGCACACTGGAGCTCCAGTCTTAGGTTTGCATTGTGGAATAGGGTATTGTGTGACTAAACTCATTGATACAGAAAGTATGTGTGGGAGCAGAGAGAAGTGAAGGGTACTTTAATGTGTGAACCAAAGGCTGGTAAAGGCAGAGCTGAGGTCAAAATCAAGGATAACACCCAGACTGAATACAAATCTTTGACGAAAGTGACTTTTTATTCCAAGTGTTTTGTTTAAGCATAATGACTTTGGATGCATACATGTATCTTGAAAAATATATATAAAACTAGAGATTAACCCTTTAAACCACATTCTCTAATTCTACCATCATGTCATCACTTTGATCTTAGGGAGACCACTGTTATTAGTTTATTTTCGCACTTATCCTTATTACTCTTTCATCAAACAAACTTTTTACTCTGAATCTCCGAAGTGAGTCATACCCAACTTTGGACAAAGAGAACAGTAAAGCCTTTTGCAACCTCCTAAGGTAAGTTTCCAACAGAGCAGAGTGGTATGAGAGTATTACGTATACAGCAGGAGCTGTTTCGGAACAATAAACAAAACAATGTAGGACAACTACAATGCTACTGATAAATGATGTTTACTTACTTAATCCAAAGGTAGCACTTGTTTATAGAATCATTATTAGATGCTGTTTGTTACAAAGATGATGTTTTAAACAATATTAAAAATTATTATGAAATATTTAAAAATAATAATAGTCAACTGAACAAGAAACAGATAAATATTTCCCGTGATGAGTTTAGGCAGTTTAGTCAACAAACAAAAGAGTAATCTTACAGCTTGACTCTATCGTAAAAAAAAATACCTTAGTGATAGATTTGACAGTTTACTTCATATTAACCTCAGTAAATGCAAGGTATTAGGCTTGAAAATATAGCAATATTTAACATCAGATTTTTAAAGTGATAACATGAGAGGTGGTAGAGTTACAGTTAGTCATTTTATGTAGATATAAATCCTCTTTCATGCCTTTTGCTAATTCAAACAGAAACAGAATGTCTATCTCGCTGCCTGCATTTCACTGTCTGTTGAATAACGTAGTTCACTGGAATCGTACACAATAAGCCACTTCATATCTTGTCCTTCAGAAGAACCAGGCTGCTCCGCCAATGCACAATTCATTCTCCACTGTGTTAGATATACGATTCCCATCAATGCACCACAATGCAATTTGAAAACACATACATGCGCACACCTAGTCTTAGTCTGTCAGGTTTGATGAAGTGATTAAAGTACTGTGCGCACATAGGAAGCCATTAAGCAGAGCGCTGCAGAGGGAGCTAGAGTCCAAATAAAAGTAGGAATAGAATGTAAAACTTGGTGGGAAATCCATCTCTGCTCTGTTTCGACTCCACACAAGCGTCTTATTGAAAACGATTGCAGTCAAAAGGGGGTAAATTGACTAAGTAGGCCATACTGGGAAAATGGGCTAAATTCAGATCCTGATTGGCCACATGGGTGTAGGAATGATGCTCTGGTAATTGCACTCTCTTGATGTTTTCCCCGCCTTTGTCTCAACATTTGTTGTGTTATGCAATGTGATGGGGAGGAAAATAGCTTCCTGGTGATGCAAATGATGTTTGTGATTCTCTGGTCTCCCCCTGCTGAGACCCACATCTGAGAATGGTTTCTTCCACATTGAGACAAACAAAGTGTGGCTGCGGTTGGCACAGTCCACCACAGATGGCTCGGTACCAACAGAGCCAGACTGAGTGTTTGTGGTATACTCACCCCGCTGGCTGGACAGGGCGGTATCTGACAAGACAAAGAATAAAGGAAAACAGTGATTAGAATAATTACAACAATGTTTTCTTCAGGAAACAAATGCATACTTAAACAGTAACTTTCACGCGTGTGCTTCCACTTGTACACATTAAGGTCATCCATGTAGGTTAAAGGCCTGATTTTGGCCCGATACCTGATTTTTTTCCCACGTGTTTAAGCAAAGAGTGTCTTGTCCCAGTGCAGATATATTGTATAAGCTGCTCTTGAGGGCAAAATAAGTCTGCTGCGTGCTCTCTGCATCTCATTAGAAAGCCTTTTAATGTCCGATAATCAGAAAGTTCTTGTTAGCATGCTAGTTGTTGTTAGCTTTACCATCATGGCAAAACTCCGCTCTGAGGGTTGGCAAAAGCACTTATAAACTCATTGAGATGAATACTTGGATGCTCGGAACTTTTGGATCACTGCAAACCACTGAAAACTAGTTGTGTTTTTTGTGTGTTTTAAGACAGTAAAAGGTACAGAGCAGGTAGAAGTTTTTATGTGTTTTCCTGTCTAATGCAATACTATTAAAATTACAGATTCTTTAGAAAGTAAATTTGCATCAATGGGCCACTTACTCACAGATGAAATAATTTAACTGAAGAACAAAGTGAAAAAAATGTCAACAATTGAAGGGAAAGTCACTTTGAATAACCGGCCATGACAAAGACATAACACAGAGCTATGTATGGACTATATTTTCTGTCGCAACTCCGCCACAGCCTCTGCATTTATCTTTGTCAATTACCCAGGCCCCATCATTTAACCACTACACGATACGTCTTCTCCTTTATTCTTCTTGTCATTGCCTGAAGCAGTGAAATTTATCATTATCTTCCCAAAGCAGGTTGTCTGCATATAGCACAATGCTCTGGGTTCTGTTTGGTGTTACATATGCCCACTAGCGCACACAAGGGGGGTGGTGTTTGCGAAGACCTTGACACAGCACTGGAGTGACAACAGTGTGGACCCTCTTAACTCCAGCCCCCCAGTGTGCCTGCCCTTGCCTTGTCCTCAAGCACAAACCACAGCACATCACAGGCAAAATGCACTGCTTATTTTGATAGGAGGAAGTGCATATACCACATTCAGAGTGAGTGCAAATAAAGAATCTTGTCTCGTCTAGTGGTTTTATTTTTGCTACATCTTTAGCTTTACTACAGATTAATACACTTTTACTAACTCATTTATCTGCATTTTGTACTAAGTAACTCTCCTCACAGCTAGAAGATCTGAAGGGCTTGATTCCTTTTCATAGTGGCATTTCACTGTAAACAACGTATTTTTCATTTATTTTTTTTATTTTGAAATGTATAATAGACATTTTTGAACCCTAGATGTATGACCTTCATTATAAACCTGGGATAATTGCTAGTGAGTAAAGAGAAGTAGGCGGGGATAGGGGGCAGGTGAAAACAGAAATCTTCTGAGCACACAGGCCTCAAATGCAGGACAATGCATGAATCAATCCAAATACAACTCTGAGTAACCTAGTGCTGAGGAAACATGATTAAAAGCTCATAAAATTACATTTCACATCTGTGTGGAAACTGTGTCATTTGTCTTAGGGAGCATTCATCTGGAAGAAAATCTCTTGGTAGTAGCTATAGAACCAAAAACACTTAAAAGGTCTACTCTGAAATAATGGGCCGTTTGCACAGAAGTCATGAGCACTTGTATGCCTGATCTGATGCTGCATTTAGTGGAAGATGCTCTGCTGAATTATTTAACCAGGAATCTAAAATGCATGCGCTGCTTTTTGAATAAATGTCCCCTGTTACACTCTTTACCATGGGTCAGTTGGCAGAGCAGCACTATTTCACAGCAAAGTGATTTCAAAGTAGTGACTACACCAACTATTACCATAAATGTGTTTGAGTAGTTTTGGAAGGTGCTAAATGTGCTTTTCCCTTCTTCTAATCTCCATTTACTGCTCCGAAATTATGCCACACTGCAACATCAATTTGGGAGATCAATGTTAGCACTAGCGCTTTGATACTAGATCAAACTGCACAAGCACTCATTGTTTTTGTGTCTTTCTGAACTTTTCTAAATCCATTTGATTTTTGTTGCATCTGACTCCTCATCACAATATAACACTGGGCGACTGCCTTAACTCCGTCAGAACTTGCATCTTCGTTCATGTTCAATTATTCATCTCCCTCTGTCAAGAAATCAGCCCAGCTAGCACTTGCCAGTACCCCCCACCCCAGCTCCTAATCCAACACCCCCACAAATTGGCAGACACACATATTTGGCATATGGTGCAGAGCGGTGCTGAGTTTCCTTGTCTCTTCAGTTGGCCCGCTAGCCTCCCGAAGAGCAGGCTAAAACAGACTGGCACACACAGACCATCACACATAGCTGAACAAGTAACTGCAGTCGGCATTAGTGAAATCTTGGCAGTTTGTTCACAGCCTCCTTAACAGGTTGGCTCAGCATGTGGTAACGGTATAGCACTAATGTAATTAGGATATCATGTAGGTTGCTTTGAGGTTGTAAATATTTTGCATTGGATTAATATTTGTTTGTTTATACTTTCATTGCTAAAAAATAAGAACATTTATGGAATCTTTTTGTGGAAATGGCCCGCAGAATGTTGTTAATGAAATTATTTAAAGCATATACATTAGTGAATTATGAGGTATATATTTGGGGAGCACAGAGCAGTTGGTCAGAAGTAACCTTGCTGTGAAAGAGAATAGGTATGTGGCCCAGTATTCAAATACAGATCAAGATGAGCTCCCACAAAAGACCTCATATAATGAAATAACCCAGAGGTAATGGTAAAGAATAGGCCCACATTAACATGCTCACCTCCGTACATATGTTTGTCGGTTGTGACACTGATAATGTTCTATATACATGTTGGCTCCACAGATGTGATATGGAAATGGCTGTAAAGGAGCTGTGAGCCAGTGCAGTGACAGATGTGGGCTTTGTTCTTTTGGCCTGTAACAGAGCCTCATGTTGGGAGTTAGATCACACATGAGCAAGGCTCTGTGTGATTCAAAGCAACACATCAGTGACCTTGTATTTGGGGATTTTATATTTATCTCACTGTATTCTCCAGAATCTCTGTTTAGAAGGCACAACAAAGACTAGACTTGCTCTGACTCAAACTTTTTAGTAGTTTATTCACAGATTATTCCAAACACTGTAACACCACACATACAGAACTGTTCTCACTTGCACCATACAGCTCAAAGGTGACTCATGTGTCTTGCCCAGGGACACAATGGCACTATGCATTAAAAGGGAACAACCCTGGTAAGAGTCAAGTTAGTGGGGGAAATCTATACAGACCTTTTCTTATATTTGGTGTCTTTTTAGGTTTGATCATATATTGTGAGCAATAAGTCTTATACTCAACAGTGCTGTTATTCATAACATAACCTTGGGCCATAGTTCTTATAAGAATATAAAATGTGAACTAAAAGGGAAGTATAGTCTGGTAATATTTTATGACACTAGCCCTTCACATAACCTTCTTCCAGAGACTACGGCATCACTGTTCTGTTACTGTGGGGCAGATGGCCAGTGAGTGACCCAATCTATTCGCTCAAGGAAGCCAGTTTTCCTGATTTTAAAAATAAATGTATTTAACTTTATTTTTTTTTTGACATTGACTAAAGTTATAGATTTATACTTTTTACACTTATATTTGGACAGTCAGCTCATTGATAAACTATACTCCATAATCCATAAACCTTGGGTTTGTTTTATTTCACTTTACTGGTTTTAATGTTTTAGGACTGGCAAGGTTAAAGCATTTAAACCCCCTATTGTTTTTTAATACCTTTCATTGTTTAATATTATCTTTATATGTGCAGCACTTTGGAAACTGTCTTGTTTATAAAATGTGCTGTATAAATGAAGAGGATATTATCTTTTAATGATTTTTTTTTTTTTTATATTCCAACTATATGTGCCTCTCTATTCCCTCTTCATCTTAACACACAAGTACCCAATTATATCCACATTTGCATTGTTATTACAAACATTGCTTATATTGATGCATAAAGAACCACAACTGTGCAAGAAATCTAATAATGCAGTCACCAAAAGAACAGCCTCACTTTTAGGCCTGCAGTTGGATTTATATGGAACAACAGCAGAAAGGAGAAAATTCGGAAGTGAATCTTGAGTTAAAATGGAGCTAACGTAAATTCAGCCTGGAAGACCTAACTGCGCTCTCATCTACCTCACCGCTTCTCCAGAGTTTACCTGCTCCTCGGCTTCATGATGCCACACCTCCTCTTTGTCCAGTCAGCGCCCAGTCTGCCCAGTTTAAATGCCCATTGCAGATGCAGGGCCACCCCTTTGGCTTCTCACCATCTCATCGTCCCTCTACTCTCCTCTGCCTCACCTCTACTACCTCTAGTGTCCAGACCCCAGGTGGTCATCTAACTGGCCACGCCCTTCACACAGTGTTTTCTGCCGGGGTCTGAGCGCCAAAGATAACTCATTCAATAAAGCTTACTAATACGTTTCTCTTTGTGTCTGTCTGAGTCTCTCCAGGTTTAATTAGCCGTTTTACATATAAATACACTATGCACGACTTCTGTATTAATAGTTGTTTTTGCAGTTGTATTCCTGTGAATGCAGTAAGAGTTAGATCATAGAGATGCTTAACAGTTTGGAGAGCCCTTTTGCCACACCCGCTTTTAGTCGACTAATTGATCCACAGGGCAAAAAGAATGTTTTTCAACCCTACTCACTTTACACAGACTTGTAAAATGTTGACTCAAATGGAAGAACAAGTGACCTTATGGAGACATAACACAGATTCCACTACAGCATTCATTTCATTTGTTCTTAATCAGTTTGACTTTCTAAAGCTGTCTGCTCCAAGTGAAAGAATCAAAGCCACGCTCATGCACACTCCCACATATTAAAACTTGCTCAAAAGGTCACACTTAGTCATTTCCATCAGAGAGGCAAAGAAATATTCTGAATAGATTCTAAAAAGGAAAGTGAGCTGATTTAAGGCCATGGTGTAATAAATAATAAAAACTCACAAACACAGCCTATCATTCCTGCCCGGCCCTAAGATGTATCTATGTATGTATCTATTGGGTTAAGATATACTATATGCTGTTTTTATTACCAGAAAAACACTGATTTGTTTTATTATTTATTACTTAAATTTAAAAAGTACAAATCTTAGGTAAACAAATATCTTTTTAAGAATGATCCGGGCTTAGTAACTACTCCATTAAGTGAACAGGATATTCATGAAAAACTTACTAAGTCTGACTCATTTGCTCATTATGAATCAAGTCTTCATGCTTTATTAAGGATAATTAAGCTTTATTTATCTAAAGTGTTACCAAAACTTCATACCACATTACACAAGTTAATACTATTACCTAGGTTTGTGTATGGATATCCAACCGGGTTTTCTAACCTAGGGTGCCATATAGACTAATGAAAATGTGACAAAGGCCAAAGAGCAATTCAAAAACAGCCTTCACCATACGATCACTTACAACTCATTACAGTTTTTCAATCGCAACTCGAGTAGATTTCTTTGTGTCTTTGTTTTTCTAAGAACATAAAACTTGTGTTCTTGTGTAAAAACTATTTCGACATCAGTAGCAAGGGTAGCCGTAGGCATACATTCTGTGCCAAATTAATATGCAAATCATGGCACACAAGAATCCCGGTGATTATTTTGACCCTGACATGGAAAAAGTGCAGTCCTAATTGTGCTAATGCAGTTTGGGAGGTTGATATAGGACGACAAAGTGGCTACGTGGTTGCACACATACCACCAAGTTTGCATCCTACTCCGGTCACTCCATTTACCTAAAACATGCATAACATTCCAATCCTTTAGCTGGGTACTGCCAACCGACATCCTGGCTTAAGATCTGGGGAACTGTACTATGTTTTCTAGAAGTAGTCTTCAGTCAAGTAGAGTTGGTGGTAAAAATAAGTACTTTGAGTGTGTATATATTAAACATACGTAGATCTTTACATTATATACAGTCCATTGTAAATCGCAATATTGATTTTAGAACAGCTTATTAATAGAAACAGGTCCACTGGACACATTAGCTCAATATACCATGTAAAAAACAAACTGAATAAAATTGAAAATTATATACAACCTTGAATTATAATATATAATATAAATAATATATAAAATTGTAGGTCGCCATCATATGACTTTGAACAGATGAACACGGCAATAATGGAAACAAAAGATTGGACAGAGAAGGCATTCTTCTCACAGATTCATCCTCACTATTGAAAATGTGTTAAAAACGTCCTTCCATGTGCAAATGCTGTGATGTCTTTCAGCTGAAGCATATGCCAAACTGTACCACTCTCACGCTGATGAAGAACTGTTAAGCATTTTTAGCCAATAAATAATGCATTTAAGAGACTAATCAAATGGAACAAATGAGTATGTCGAGAAAACTATTAATCAGAGTGCAAACGTGTATTTACAAACACAATAAATTATGCATAACGGGAATGCCGGTTAAGTGGGCCTCTTCCCGGGTGAGGCTCTGTCATAATTGGAATGGGACTACAGGAGTACAACTACTACACACATACAAGTACACACTTGTACCCTTCTGTATACCCAACGTCCCCCAAACGCAACGTGAGCCAGGCAGCGCCGCCTCATTACTGCCTAATGAGTTGTCTGATTAGTGGCAAATAGAAAAGCCTTATTGTCATATGCTTTATGTTTATTTTGATTAATTGTTGCACTAAAGTGACTGGATGGAAATACAATGACATGGCACATTAACATTTGGTGGTAATAGGGCCCTGGTGGATGCAGTAATCATATATTGAATAGTGTGGTGTGACACAGGCACACAGTCACCAGCTTCAGGGATAAAAGTGTGTACACAAACACATGTGGTCTATTAGAGATAACAGCAGCATACATGGACCAGTATACGGGAAGTTAATTCTGTACACTGAGAGCCACGTGAGAACCAGGTAAGTTTGTACTGTATGTTATAAAAAATGTAAATAGTCCTATTGCTTTTCAGACTTCAGTATTCACTATGATCATGGTAACATCTTGTCCATAATATAAACCTATACTAACTTTTTTCTCTTAAATAAGTGAATTCAGTCTTTCCCCCCAGAAAGCAGAACTTTAAGAAAAAATAAAATCAGACCGTTTCATGCTATCTGTCACTATATAACACTTCGGGATGGGAACTGATTGGCCGTGCAAAGGTGGTTCACCCTGCTTAACCTTTTCCTCTTAAAAAGCTGTTCTAAAGCTTTGCTAGTGACCAAAAGTGAATGCATGTTTATACTAGTGATGTGCCACAGGGTTTGTGAGAGCTAGGAACCAGTTAAATTAATCTGCTTCCTTCTTTCACAGAAAATCAGGTACCCCAGCTTTGACCATCCTTCAATACCTCTTGGGTCATTTGTCAGGAGCAGTGAGCGACTCAATGCAGAGCCCGTCCAATTATTACGTTATACATTGCTCCAACAGTAATTGTAAATGATGAGTATAAAGAATTGATTGTAGTCACTCTGAATGTTATTACTCTAAGGACTCTAAAGAAGTGCTTTTTTGTTTGTCAGCATGTTTTTACCCACCTTATCCACAGAGAAATGACCAGTTCAGCACACTATTACAGCCATTTTGTTAGCTCCATAGGGCAAAAAGCACAGAGAGTTTTGGAGATGAACAGAGGCTACAGGCTGTGAGCCAGAGCACGGGCAGATGTGCGCTGTTCTCCGGGCTGTAACTGAACCACATGTGGCGAGTCCTGGGCATTCTGGACAGCACTTTAGTGACCTTGTCTGTAACTCTTACGATTGAGCTGCTATGTTCAAGGTGCATATATGAACCACAGAACACCTCAGAGGGTGAGTTGAATTAGGAGTATCATATCAATGGTAATATCATAGCTCTGTCCATCTGTCTGCAAAACTGTTCCAAGAGCTTAAATGTAATCTCTCTCTCTTTACTCTAAGCGGGCTGGCAACTCCACAAACCTGACTTTTATTTGGCCTGGATGCCTCCTCGTGCTTGTTTCCCTGGAAATGTTTTTCCTTTGGCTGTAATTGTATGGCATAAAACATATCTACCTACAGTATATCTATTTATACCTATTTCCATGGAATAATGCAGGTGGAGTGTTTTTTTTTTTTTTGTTTTTTTTTTAGTTTTTCCAGGTTTTTTGAGTTTTTCCTTGTCGAGAAGCAGGGTCTAAGGACAAGGGATGTTCTGGGACAGTTATGCATTTGCTTATTTTCTGTTGATTCATTTGCTTGTCTGTTTCTGTTTCATTGTGATTTTCTAACTTTTTGTTGGTTAAATCAATTATCATGTTCAGCCCTAAGAGGCAACTGCTGTTGTGATTTCAAGCTTTACAAAAATAAACTGAATTGAAATTGAATTGAAGCGCCACCTCCAGAAAGTTACATACTGTACCTTTAACAGAAATTATGTGGAGTGAGGGTATAATGTGTTAATGTTTTCATTTTTACATTGCTTATACCGAAATCAAACTTGTAACAAGCTAGAACCAGTAACCTGTGTAAAATGACTGTTATTAGATGATGTGAACTATTGTCCATGCCTCCAGCTGCTGCGCCAGTACAATACCTAATCTAAAGGTGTCTGTGAAGAGGAGCGGCGGTATGGCTCTGGCTGTTGTTCAGGCACACTTTAAATCAGGGCTAATGGTGCACTTTAGAAGACTGTTGTTCCACGTAGCAAACTGCCAACACACTGTAATCACCAATCCACCTGTGTGTTCACAAGTACACAGTAGTGGTGGGGATGTTCTGATGAAAAGTGGCAGAGGTGGGTAGAGCTCAGTTACAGTTACACGCACATTCTGAAGAAATTTTACTATTCATAGTTTTCTGACAAGACACTTTTACTTTGACTTGAGTAATGGTTTGTTTGAAGTAACAATATTAAGTAAAAGGTTTAGTCACTCTTGACCTCAAAATAAATGATTTGGACGTTAGCAGTCAAATGAAGCTCGCCCATCGAGGCTAGTAGTTATAGGAACAAATTTGGGGCAGAGTTCCATATTTGGAATTCCAACCGCGAGTATCATAACAACCAAAGAGCCAATCTGGAGCGAGGCTGATTTTTCTGTTATTAATGTTCATATCTTGATTTACGGACGCAATAGCAAAATAAAAATACCAGGATGTAGAGTGGGTTAATACGAACATTTTAAGGTCAGAATGACGAGCCTGACAGCTGCAGTTACGGAGAGAGGGGCCACTGCTTTTCAATACAAAGTGAATTGGAGCCAGAGTCAAGTCCCATTTGGAACAGTCGATGCTTCTACTCTACAACTTGGTGATTTATAAGGAGTTGATGGGAGTGCAAGAGAGGCTGGAGTGGTATGAGTGTAGCCTAGCACATTTTCACATAGCTCCAGTTACCTAAAATGCACTGTTGTTAGTCCAGTTTATTCCTCATACAACTTGGCATATGTGATCTAAATACACATTTGAATTGTTCTCGTGAGTTCCAATAATACAGGCTTTAGTATCTTGTGTAGGTTTGTCATTCTATCTGGGACTTTTGGTTGCAGTTTGGGGATGTTTGCATATTCTTACATTTTAAATACAGGGTTTAATGTAAAATCCTCTATTTAGAAGGGTTTTGATTGCTACATATCAGAGTAAAACTTATTAGATATTATTGATCCTACATCTTTTCACAGTTTCAGGTGTTATTTAAGTTTTTATATAAAAAATTGTATATTTGTAGTTTCTAATCCACTACTTCAGTGTTTTCAAGGGCACACAAGCACTCACCAGGGGGAACTTGGAATGATTTTAGGTATTAAAAGTGTGTGAAATGGAATTGTGTTTGAATTAAAAAAAATAGTAATAAGTAATAATTGACAATTTACTAACACATGCATATGCCCCAGAGTTAGGGGTTATTCAGAGTGTGGGTCAAAGTTTAGGTTGGACTCGAGACAGCAAAGGTTAGGAACCACTGCTCTAACTATTCTGGCTCATGTTCAGCTATTTGTATGTTCTCTGTGTACTGAAGTGCTCTCCCTGGGGCCCCGGGCATTAATGGAGTGCGTCACCTTCAGTGTTAATGCACTGAAGGGAGCAGCTGTTTAATTGCTCCTGTAGGTGGTTTTATTTTAGTATACATATAATGCACCTATAGATTTTTGTACAGATTATGAAAAGAAATGTTTGTTTACAATTAAAAGTTATAATATATCGCAGTGTTTTAATCTTCAACAATTCCAATAGGATATTTGTGCCTAAGGGCTCAGAAGAGCTCTTGAAATCCCATGAGCTAAAGGACTATAGATAACGATAAAAAATATAAAGACATAAACAAACGCTCAAAACACCAACTAATGCTGATCTATATGAGAGAACAGCAGACACCATTCAGGACACATGAGGACGCAACTGCAGTATAATTCTAAAAACTAATATTTGTCAGCAGCACAAATACTGAAGCCAGCTCCCATATCAATTTAAAGAGAGTATTAGACCGGGCTCAAAAAAAGATGTGATTCCATATTTTTCTGACGATCAAGAGTCTGATGCACATTTGTAATTCACAGTGTGCCCCCGACATGCAGCACCATACAAGCGAGGCTAACAGAGAGAGACTGAGGGTCCCTCCTGTGATGTACTGGTGCTGACATAGCCAGATGTTTAGTTCAAATGCAGAGCCCCCTGTGGGCGGACGGAGGAAGCGGCATGTGCTGACGGGGCTTTACTCAGCCAGGCTCCTCTGTCAATATACGTCAGAATTTGTATTCAGTATTCAGTTAATATTAAAAATGGTTAAATGTGATGTGTTATAGTGTATTCTGCAGTTTCAGTGCTGCAACAGGTAAGACAATTTCAGCGGCTTCTGCACATCCAAGAGTTAAAACTGTTGCTCTAGGCTACCTGTCATGAATGAGACAATTTTTGGTACATGTGTTAGTAGACAGTGCAGTCATCAGAAACATCACTGACAAGAATGAACCTTTAGTACCACTTTGAGCACTGCTGCATAGGCTATGCTAGCCAAATTTATCTTCTCCATCCATACAGAGAGCCCCCAGACGCTGCACTGTGGCGGCCACTGCTCCTGTGGCATTGAAGGGTGGGTCAAATGCAGTGAACAAGTGAACATTTTGTGTTGGTTTGACAGAGGCCTGCTCTGCCTGTCCTTAAGCAATGCCTCTGATAGTTATCTTTGTGAAACTGATACATTAACATTTACTTATAAGACTGTATTATAATAAAATGTGTTATGCTATTACCTATAAAATCTTCAGACAAATCCTATGAAGTGTTTCCTTTGTGGAATATGATTTTTTAAAATGATGTTAGAAAATACTGTGGTAATTCTGTTTTATTTATATTATAATACAATACATGTGGCTTCTCTGCATTTGCTTTGTCAGCTCATAAATCCAAACCCCTGTGAACAGTATTAAAGATGTTTAAATTGAATCATTACATGTCCAATCCAGCTATTGCACAATTACATGTATAATTATGAAATCAGTGGTTTAAGCCTGAAATAAAAGAAAGGAAACACCTTTTCTTTCAAATAATGACTTAAATACAATTTGGGAAAGGGAAAAGTTTTGAAATGCTGCCAGTCGTGTGAACTATGGGTCATATTGGCTGATAACAAAGCAGCACACGCCCCACTAGAGTGTATCGACAGGCGGCAGCTGACGAGGCACCTCTCAGCCACGTGGGACTCATCGGGACAGTCATTTCAGTCCAACATTAGCAAGGCTGCACCATGCCTTAGGTGTCTATTTGATGATGCTCTCTGGAGAATACATCACTGCTAGTCATAGCTAACCTGTCGTGCTATTTTAACAACCTCCCCTGGGTCTGTTCCTGCTCTATTATATGTCTCCTGGAAGAGCATGGTATGTTATGTGTACATAGCAATGCTTCAAGTGTCCCCACGTCCCCAAAGCAGCTCGCCGGACTACAGATCACACTTTGTCCAAAAACGCAAAGCCTGGGAACTGGACTGAACACACTGTTTGGCAGTTAGAGTTTGAGATCACAGAAGTCAGGTTCGAGGGCATGTTGTCAAAAAAAGTATTGGCTCCAATAGCAAACACAGGCCTATTGCTTTTTGTGAAAGCAGCTACATCCTACAGCAATAGTTTATAAACACGTTTTTTTTTACAAGGAAACTAATCTAAATATCAAAATGTTAGCCAATATGTGAGAGCCTAAATGTATATCCTGCCAAAAGCTGGGCATACACTGTGGATTTGAGCATGTGTCTGTGTCATGCAGTGTACAGGGGGTTAGACCAACCATCACCTGCTTAAACTAGGGATCGTACAGTCACAGGAATTTGAAGAAATAAGAAGCTACAGTGACCAAAACATATCTGTCTCTCATCAGGCTGCATGCTCTGCACTCCTCCGCCGTGAGCTCCGAGTCTCCTTGTCAATCACACAGTTTGAGATGAATTTGGAATGTTTTTAAATTGTACAGACTCCAGTCACTAGGGGTGTTAAAGTAAACTACAGACTGAACCAAGAATCTCAGGCTTAAATCAAAACCATTTCATTAAAAACACTGTCACATCCTAAATTTCAGTTTAGGCCTTTCAGAGTTATTCTGGCAACTTTATTTAGGAGACTTTTGAAAGAAAAGAAGAAAAACAGCTCAAAGGATTTAGTACACAAAATAGAGAATATACCCAACATCAAATATTGAGTGAATAAACAGTGACTGATTCAAAAATGAATGGATCAAATGTATGAATACGCACAAGAACATTAATGAATTTATGTGTAATTTTGTGTATGTGATTAAAATTCCAAATACATAGCTGAGTCAAGCTATGACTTTACTTGTCAGAACTATCCATAACTATAACTACTCACTACCTCAACATTTGAAGTATGTTTGATGTGAATTCAACATAACAAAGACCCAAAGTAGCATTCTACGAGCAGACATGTCTTTTAAATGGACTTGGCATTTGTGTTGCTCCATACAGCTGTTCAAAGTAACCATTCATATAGGATTTCAGGGCTTTGATTTCTAGAGGGTATTGTTGACTGCTGAAAGTGGCATGCTCCCAAATGACCCAGGACTACTTTGCTACCTGAGAACATCAAAAGAACATAAGACTGGGAGACTCTAACTGGTCCAAACTGGCTGATACATGCAGCATTTCAACACACTGACCCGTAAGTTTTAGAGGCTGCTAAAATCTTTGACACAATGCGGGCTTTTAAAATGTCAATTTCACACAAATGCCACAGCACTATAAATGCATCAATAAGGTCAATTATGTTGTATTGAAGCAGCTAAATGCTACATGTTTATTGACACAAACTATGACACATTATATAACATAGTGAATTTGATTGATTTAAAAGCCCCCAACCTGATTTTGTCAATGCATTTGTACTGAGGTATTGTATAAGCAGCTCCTGAGGGCAAAATAAGTCTGCTGTGTGCTGTCTGCTATTCTAAAGTGTTTCACTGTCCAATAATCAGGAAGTGCACTGTTAGCATGCTAGCAGTTGTTAGCAAATGAGGAATAACTTTGGACCACTGTAAAGTTCTGTTTTTTTGTGTGTGTCCCTGAATCTGTCCCCTTTCCCCCACGAAATCCTGGCTGCGTGAGCCCTTGAGGATGATTGGAGGACGGTTTCCCAGCCTGACCAATCCTGGGGCCCACCTGCAGCTGCCATCCCCCATTTAAGAAGATTCAGGACACCTGTTCGGGGCTGCTGGCCTGCGTGTGGCCAGTCTGCCATCTTCGTGTATGTCTCTTTTGTCATGTCACTTCATGTGGAAGTGACTTTGTGTGTTGAGACACTCAACTGTCACTACTGACTCTGTGATTGTTTGTCAAGATTTTGTTATGTTACTGTAAAACTTGTGTTGTAGTTAACTTTACCTTTGTTACTCTTTTTTTAAAAACCTTGCAAGTACCTTCTGTTTAAATATGTTAGATCCTTTTTGTTTAGTTTACCCTTTTACAACCATGTTCATTAAATTACTTCTTACTTTACCATTTTCCATCTTGGTTTCTTTTGTTACTTCCCTGTCCCCACAGGAGCTGGGTCGTAACAACTGTCTTTTCCTTATTTAGGCACGGCAGACATGAAATGGTTGGCAGTTTGATTCCAGCTTGAGCACGTAGGCTACTGCCGCTGTATAGGTACTGAAAGAGTAATTGAGTCCTCTACAGGTTTGTTTTAACAATATATATATTTTTATATATATATCAGTTTTGAATGATTAGGATTTCAATATGTAGATACCTCCTATATATAGGATTGGATGTTGAGAATCTATGGCATGTGTTGTTTGCACAATACTTTATATGTTATCTAAAATGTATCACTGTATTAAAAATACAGAACCAAATTGAGCAAAATGGACCAGTTTATATCTTGGGATGATGCATTAAAACACAAGATAACTCACTTTCACAATGTGAGATGAGAAAATATACAAAGCACGGCTAATGTTTTTCTGTCCTGCTATAGCATATTCTAAGTAATGTTGCTCTACTCTCAGGTGGCTAGTGCTTAGCCTTGATCCAGGCGACACAAGTCAGACACTGATACAAACACATAAAATTTTTTATCTGCTACAAATCTTTATTTCATAAACCACAGTCGCCTATAGTATGCCGTTCAGCTCCTCCGAGGGTTTCTGGCAGAACTTTTTAGTGTCTTTTTATGTGCAGGCAGTAACAGAGCAACAAAAGACCCAAGTGAATTCGGCCTGGAATGTGTCTGCTTCCATGTCTGTTTTCACAAAGAGCACACTGAGGGTGAGTTCAGTGTGACACCTTCCGTATTGGATCTCAGGTTAAATTCAGCAAAAACATCTATTGTTTATGTTCACACACAAATTAGATATGGATGCTTTTATTTGATTATTTATTCAGGATTTAGACTGATTTTAGACTGATAATTGCTAATCGGGCATGTCTCCTCTGGCCCAGTGTGAAGACATGTGCTTATTCTTGTGTGTTGTATCTTGTGTGTTGTATTGGTGACCACTGGAGACATTTATGCACCAAACAGCAGCCTGAGACTCCTAATGACAGTGTGGCTTATCAGCTGCCTCTGCCGCCTCGAATTTTCATCAGTTTTGACAAGGCCATTAAATGAATCTGGGAGCAAAAATAAACATGTTTGCGCTCAGGCGAAGTGACAGGCAGTGATCACACCTCGTATTGTTGGGATTCGAGTAAGATTCAGGCTCTTTTAATTAAAACCACAGCCCCTGTGCGAAACAGGCACAACATCAAATGTTAAAATAACAGATTTTTTTTTTATTTAGGAGATTTTTTTTTTATTTTGCGTTGGTTATTGAGACATATGACATATTTGTTTTAATTCACCTGTAACTGCATGTCTCTCACTCCTAATTAACACTGTTGTTTCAACATATGTTGTTGTTAGTCCATGTGAATGTCTGTATTTCTGTTCAGTTGGCTTCTGACATAAAAGCTGCTTTTTCAGTAATGAGTACTAAGCTCATTCTGTAGCCACAATGGCACTGGGCTGGAATGAGAGAGGCGAGGCTACCAATGTGCGCCATTGGCCCTTCTGCCAGCCATTAATCACTTATACGTACGGGTTTAACCCTTAAACCCAAAGGTCAGTTTAAGGTTTAATTAACTTCTCAACTACTACTACTAGTGCCAAAGTTTTTCTGGGCTAGCAAAACTAACATATTGTTATCCATTACACTTATCTACTACCTTTTAGAGCTTTCATTATATTTATATCAGGGTCAGGGTAAAAATATATATGTTTAACAGGATTAAATTCATTGGGTCTAAAAGATCTAAACAGGCATTCATTCACTGAAGTGAAAAAAGCTTGTTTTTATATGGCATGGTTCCCCACTATTCACAAAATGTCACATCCCCTCTATGCTTGCATTCAAACAGAACATAACAGCTGAAACCTTAAAGGAGCTCAACTTTGAAGTAGATTTGCCATTCAGTTTTCCCATAAAATGTCAAATATTAAGAGTACGACGGAGGTTAATGTTGTAACCAGTGTCCATAACACATTGTTTCCACTCATAAAAACATAAAAACATGTGAAAATGTTTTATAAACTTTCAGAAACAGATTTAAATTAATTACTTAGCTGATTAGCCCCTAGCAACTTTGGAACTTTATTTTTTATTTTTTTAATGGTCCCTGAGCTCCATTACAGACATGCAGGCTCAGGCCCATTGATGATCTACTCTTATTTTAAAGCCAGGACATCATCATCATCAGTGCCAGCATTGTCATCGTCTAAGCAAAAGAAAATCACCCTCAAAGACACCCCTCCTAACTCGAACACTACCTGTCAAACGGTGCAAAAATCAGTTGCCATGACAACGGTGCTCACCAAAAATGTCCCTCTCCGAGTGACATAAGGTGAGCTTTCATTAGATTACCATCATCACCACTGCGCTTCAGCTGCTGTTAGCGTCAGCGCTGCCCCCTGTTGTGTTGTCTTTCACCATTACTGCCCCCATCATTCTGCCACCGGCTTGGTCACACCTTTGCTTGCATTTTCAGCGCCTTTGATAGCTATTTATTTCACAAAGCTGCACCCCAGGGCATCAGCAGGAGTCAAAAATATAGTACTAAAATTGTAATGTCTGACATGTCACGCAGAGGAAGTACATAAACCCTGCAATTAAACTTCTTAGATAATGCTTCATACTGTGCTTTTTCACTCAGATTTAGTCTTGGAAAAATGCAGTTGTCAACAATATGCATAATAGTATTTACATCTTGAATAGTTGTCTGACAGTTATTGAGTATCCTTTAGATTAGCTGAAGTACTAGCCAGTACATGATTTAAGTTGATGGAGAATCTAGAGGAAACTAGTGATGTGACGTTCATGAATGAGTCGGCTCTTTTGAACGGTTCCTTAATGTGAATGGTTGGAACCAGATCTTATTTTTTTTTTAAAGAACCAAATCTTTTTCTTTCAAATTTTTTATGCATTTTTACACTGAACCAACACAGAATCAGAACAGAAGCATGAGTCGACATGAGTGAGAGCTTTGTGCATAAAAAAAACAAAAAAACAAAAACGTATTTGGCATCTTAATAACTGTTAGATTTTTAAATTGTTATTATTATAGTGTGGTGTTTTATTTAGATTATTCATAATTCCAAAGGGTAGACACACTCCCACTCTCAGTTTGAACCATTTTAAACACAGCCTTGGTCGTCTCTCTCAATGATTATTTTGTAGTTAAAATGAGTTCTCACATTGGCTTCTGTCATATACATAAATAAATAAACAGTAAAAGAGCCAGTCTTTTGAACGGCTCTTTGAAATGAATGGATCCAAAAGATTCGGATCCCCTAAAAGAGCCAAAAGTCCCATCACTAGAGGAAACCCACCCAGACACACCACACGGAAAGGATCCACCAGGCAGGAACAGCTAAGTAACGAATGTACCTTTTTGTTCCATGTATGTATGATACACTATGCACTATTATTGCCATGGGCGCCGCCACCGTCTTTGGGGTTGTATATTTTGCATGGGGCTTGACAGCAAATAAGTTCTACATGGACTACAGAGCCGCTTTAAAGCCCCCCTCAGAATGGGTGCATTGGTGACTTGTTAGTAAATGTGAACATTGAACATTTTACACAAATCAGCCTACCGTATTTTCCAGACTATAAGTCGCACCGGAGTGAAAGTTGCACCAGCCAAAAAATGCATAATAATGAAGAAAAAAACATATATAAGTCGCACTGGACTATAAGTCAAATTTTTTCTGGAAATTTATTTTACAAAATATAAGACCAAGAAGAGACATTTTATCTTTAACCTGTTATCGATCCGACGGTCCTACTTTACAACTCTACAGCAATGTACATATCTTCTGTGTCACCCAATCCAGTAAGAAATTATGTAAAGAAATTATGTCCAAAAAATAAGTTAGATCCTCCATGTCGAATCTGCTGCAGGAAAGTATTCCAAACGTGAAATCTGCTGCATCACTTTTTTGCATTTCTTTTGTTGATTTCAGGCATAATAAACTTCAGACAGTGCCAACTTTTCTTCTCATGCTAAACACACGTGTTAGCTTGTGATTGACATCAAGGCTGGCCAATAAGGTGGGGGTTGTGAGTCACTGAAGCAGCAGACAGCGAATGCGTGCTACAGATGACTGAAAGTTTACACCCCACTCTCCCCCTTGTAGAATCAACCAATTACATTACATGAGGTTAGTGATGTTTTCCCCGTACAGCCAATGAGCAGCA
>KN478819.1:0-16405 GCA_000787095.1 Periophthalmodon schlosseri
TAAAAATCCTACAATGTGATCTCCTGGCTTCCTTCTCCCCATTCTGTCTCTCATAGTTGAAGTGTACCTATGATGAAAATTACAGGCCTCTCTCATCTTTTTAAGTGGGAGAACTTGCACAATTGGTGGCTGACTAAATACTTTTTTGCACCACTGTAAATGTATTATAACATGTTTTATTGCTAAGAAATGCCTTGAAAAACATGCATTCTTATTCTTGTGAGTGGGCTTGATTCTCCACAGATCTGACCTGTAACTTTGGCTGGAGGCGTCATCTGCTTGCTTCCATGGAAATGGGATACATTTAATGCCATACTGTGAAACATTCCAGGCAAAGGAATAAAATCTTCTTGGAGACAAGCAGTTGGCAAACTCCACCAAAAACGTTGCATAGTGCACCTTTAATGAATTCCATTGTAGAACGTGCGCTTGTGCTTGGTGCTGGTTTGCATGGAGGGACAGTGGAGGAGGAATAGCGGTCAATGGATAGGATCAATACAGTGGTTTGAGTGAAGGGTCAGTCCTAGAGTATCGAAATATCAAAAATCAGATACTAATCGATACTAAAACTAGTATTGACAGTAGATACTCTTTGAACAAGTATAGATACTAAAAAGTCACATTCACAGGACAGAAATGAACCTTTCCTGAATAGCTTGATCTTGAGCTGTATCTTTCACAAGTATAAGACACATAGACTAGTATACGCCCATGGACCACTATGGAACCTACCTGGACCACTGAGGGATTACACAGATATAAGGCCACATGGGAATAGAAAACAAAGTACTATTATTTCATGTTGGAAAATCACATCTGTTGTCTAAGGAAATATTGTTTTTGGGTTTTTTTTGTTTTGTTTTGTTTTTATTATTGTGCTATTGAAATCTGTATTGAGTATTGAGTCTATTCCTTAGTATCAAAATCAAGTTCAAAATTTTAGTATCGTGGCAACACTAGCCAGTGCAGTGGTCAGTGCTGAGAGACAGTGGTCAGTTTGGAATGCATACCACTCCGTTGACAGACAGCAGCTGGTCTCCCCTCTTAAGGCCCCCCTGCCGGTCAGCCACTCCCCCGGGGATCACTCTGGAGATGTAGATGGGGGAGTTCTGCTCTTTGCCACCCATGATGTTGAAGCCCAGCCCCTCGTCTGTCTTGGGTAACTCCACCACGCGCGGGTGGGCATGGCCTTCACTGGCGGCAAATGCTGCCACTGTGGCCTGAGGGTCACAACAGCGGTCAGGTAGTAGCTCATTCTAAAACAACCAACTGCTGTTGGTAAAGACATCTAACTTAACAACTGTTTGTTTTACACTACATAAACTGCACTGACCTCCCCACCCTCAAGAAACTACCTAAGACCCATCTGTTTAAAACTGCTTTTAAAGGAACTGTATGTAAGATTTAGTTTTAAAATTTCATAAACTTGACCTATCGGTGTCCCCAGATACAAGGTAAACATGTTCAAGTCAAATATAACTTTTACTGACAACAATTGTAATGCTGAAATTATTCTTAGGCTCCAAACACACTGCATTGCACAAGCTTGTATTTGCCGTCTGCACAGGCTGGCCACACCAAATGCAAGGATTTCAAAAGTAAATTTTAAAACACAAATTGGCAGTCCTTGACAGAACCTGAGATCCTTCAAACGATGCATAACTGCCACAGCAATATGTTGTGCTGATGGTAAATGAAAAAACATGTGTATGTGAGGGTACATGTGTATGTGAGGGTACATGTGTATGTGCGTGTACATGTGTGAGTGTACATGTGAGTGTACATGTGTATGTGCGTGTACATGTGTATGTGAGTGTGAGTGTATGTGTGTGTGTGTACCTTGGCCACAGCCTGCGCGCGCACTTCAGGGCCTCCCACAATATCCAGTGTGTCATACAACTGCTCATACACCTGCAACATACAGGGACATGTCACACACACAGGAAGTGTGACCCTGTCCTCCGTCACCCTGTCTTCACCCACAAACTGGTTGAAGACAGGGTGACGGAGGGGGAGGGGAAGAGGGGGGATGGAAGATGGAGAGGGAGTGGAGGAGCAGATGGAGGAGACGACGTTGTGGAGGGGCAGATGGAGGAGACGGTGGTTTTGGAGGGGCAGATGGAGGGGCAGATGGAGGAGGGAGTGGTGGAGGGGCTGAAGGAGGAGGGAGAGGGTGGAGGGGCAAATGGAGGAGGGAGCTGTGGTGGAGGGGCAGATGGAGGAGACAGCAGTTGTGGAGGGGCAGATGGAGGAGGGAGAGGTGTTGGAGGGGCGGATGGAGGAGGGAACGGTGGTGGAGGGGCGGATAGAAGAGGGAGCAGTGGTGGAGGGGCTGTTTGAGGAGGGAGCAGAGGTGGAGGGGCAGATGGAGGAGACAGCAGTGGTGGAGTGGGAGATGAAGGAGGGTGAGGACAGAGCGAGCGGTGTTGGAGAGGCAGATGGAGGTTGGAGAGGTGGTGGAGGGGAAGATGAAGGAAGAAAAGGTGGTGGAAGGGCTGTTGGAGGAGGGAGCAGTGGTGGAGCAGCAGATGGAGGAGGGTGAGGAGGTGGAGGAGGGAGCGGTGATATTTTAGGTCATGGGTTAGTAGAGTAGACTGAGTGGAGCACCTCTCTGATGGCTGCGCAGAACTTGCTCTGGAGAACCCTCTGGAGAGCCTGCAGTTTGGGCGGAGGCAGTTCCCCACTTCTCTGCAGCCGGTCTAGGAGCTCCACCACCCTGCACACATCTGACCACACACACCGTCACTAACCACACACAACTGACCACACAAACACACACACACTGACCACAGTCACTGACCACAGTCAATGACCACACACACACAGTCACTGACCACACACATCTGACATGTGACCAGGACCAAGCCCTTCTCTATGGGGGACAGGGAGGCAGGGAACACAGGGGAGACGGGCCTAGTACAAGTCACTGTTTTACGGGTCACCGGCTCGAGGTCCGAGCGGAGTGACGCTGCTGCGTACGGCACGTGACGCGTAGGGCACGTGAGGCGTCAGAGCGATCAGAAATAGCCCCGTTCAGCCTGTATGGGGAAAATGTAGCCTGTCCCTTATCGTCGCCAGACCCTGAGCATCTGCACCTACTGGGCCAAAGAAGATGCTTTGTCCACAAAGATGAGAGAATAGTCGAGAGAAAGAGATGTCAAAGGGAGCAATTAATAACAGTCCATCTCATCACAGACGCGTTTTTTACGCGTTTCTACCCCCACAAATTCACATTCAAGCGGGTAGTCGCGGTGATTCACACACCTAGGTTACAGCACTGGGCCTCCGGTCACTGGGCTTGTGGTCACCGGACAGATGCGCACAGATGTGTGGCCGAGGGGGGGGGGGGAGATACCTCTCTCCAGACACAGCGGCTCTGTCATGGCTGGCATAATTTCTTCCTTTCCGCGGCTCCTGTCACCCCTGCCATATCTGCTTCCTTGCCGGTGTGGTAGTAGGACGACATCATGGTGAGCCCCTGGTCGAGTGGTTTGAAGCCCGGAATCACGCTGCGTGGATGAAGTCGATGAACGTTTGTTCAGAGCGCGTCCATCCTCAGTGATGCGCCAGCTCCAAATGACAGCTTCACCGGCGCTGCGCTTCCGAGCTGCGGGCCGATCTACCGAGGACTGCACTGAGAGCACTCCACGGCCCCAGCGCTACGTCTGTGGATAATAGGGCGGTTTAAAGGGCCAGCGTCCTCACTGCGCTGGATGAGAGACAGGAGACGGTCATATTTAACTGTGAGGATTTTATGAACACGGGCAGATAACAGGGAAAATACTCACGAACGTAACTTCGGTTACATTGTACAGACATGGTGGCCTACATTTCCATCTTTTAGTTTCAATTTAATGTGCATGTTAGCCATCTTTTAGGCTACATTTTTTTCAAAGTAAGACTCCTCCACAGACGCTGGAGGCACATGTTCTACAGCAGTGACCTGCTCTAATGCATCCAATTCCCATTTGGTCCTTTTATAAGAATGTGTGTCCATGGAATTAATGACTAATCCTACACACAAACCGAACCTGTGCACAAAGTGAGTGCAATAGAAGAAAAAAAGACACCCAAAACCAGCGTGGTATAATTAAAAAGTTTAATTCAGAATGAACACGGCCCCTCAGAGTCAAATACAGCGGATCATTTACAGTTTCAAACGGTACATTAGCATGACTGGTTTGCTTTCACTTGGACAGAGTGAGCTGAGTGCACTTTGCTGTTCTCTGAAAAACAAAGCTGTGAACAAGAAGCCACAACAGAACATGGGTCTGACATGCAGAGCACAAGACCAATTCATTCAACTAAGACTTAAACCGCACTTCTGGAAAAATCAAAATTAAAAACTGCACCCCTTTTGGGCCCCTTGCAATTGTTTCAGAGTGTCATTTTAAAAAGGCATTATGAGAGCAGTTTGAGTGACTCATGAGCTCATGGTTTGATTTGGAGGGAACACTTGACTAATGAGTCCAATGAGTCCACAGAGTGCAGAGCTCAGTACTCGTCCCCGCCTCCCTCCATCTTGTATCCATTCTCCCCATTGCCGTAGTCTTCGGGCCCCTCTGTGGCCAGCTCCGTGCCCTCGTCTTGGGAGTACTCATCTGTCTTCAGTGAGGGGCCGTTGTCCTCCTCTGGGGCCTGGTCCTGGGGCTCCATGTGCCTGTCGTCCCTGCGCTCCCTGTCTCTGTCCCTGTCTCGTTTGTGCTCTCTGTCCCGGTCTCGTCTGCGGTCCCTGTCTCTATGGCTGCGTCTGCGCTCCTTGTCTCGCTCTCTGTCTCGTCGCTGTTCATCCCCTTCGGCCCCAGGCTCTGCCTCGGGCTGCTCGTCTGGCCCCCTCTCCACTCCCTCAGGGGCCCCCTCTCCAGGCAAGATGTCCTCTCCATCTGGGCCTTTAGTGCGGTCGCGGTCCCTCTTGCGGTCTCTGCTGCGGCTCCTGCGTTTGCGCTCCCTATCACGACTCCTCTCTCGGCTCCTCTCACCACGGGCCTCTCTGTCCCTGTCTCTGCGTCTGCTGCCCGCGTCCTCTCCGGTGGCCCTCTCTCTCTCTCTGGAGCGAGTGCGTCTGCGGCGCTCTCGAGAACGGGAGCGGCGACGCTCCCTTTCGCGGTCCCGACTGCTGCGCTCTCGCCGATCGCCTCTGTCACGCTCACTGAGGACATAAGGAACACAAAGTCTGAAGACCCCTCCAACAGAGCACAGGCCTACTGTATGCATATACAGTTGAAACCAAAAGTTTACATGCACTATATAAAAAGACATGCTTTTTTTTTTCTCACTGTCTGACATGAAATCTGACTAAACTTTTCCTGGTTTAGCTCAATTAGGATTAGCAAAATTATTTCTATTTACTAAATACCAGAATAATGAGAGAAGGACTTTTTTTAGACAATTTTTCATTACTTTCTTCTTAGTCAGAAGTTTAGATAAAGTAAGATTACTATGCATTTCAACAATTTTGGAAAACCCAGACGATGATGTCATGTCTTGAGAGGTTCTGATGGGTTTAATGACATTTGAGTTAATTAGAGACACATCTGTGGATGTATTTGAAGGCACTCTGAAACACACTGCTTCTTTGTGTAACATCATGGGAAAGTCAAAAGAAATCAGCCAAGATATCAGGAAGAGAATTGTGAACTCGCACAAGTCTGGTTCATCCTTGGGTGCAATATCCAGATGCCTGAAGGTGCCATGTTCATCTGTTCAAACAATTATACACAAGTATAAACACCATGGGAATGTCCAGCCATCATACCACTCAGGAAGGAGACGGGTTCTGTGTCCCAGAGATGAACGTGCTTTGGTCTGAAATATGCATATCAACCCAAGAACAAAAGCAAAAGATGCTGGCTGAAGCTGGTAAGAGTGTGTCATTATCCACAATGAAATGAGTACTGTACAGACATGGGCTGAAAGGCCATTCTGCAGGAAGAAGCCATTACTCCAAAACAAAGCCAGACTGTGCAAATGCACACAGGGACAAAGAGCTTAATTTTTGGAGACATGTCCTGTGGTCTGACAAAACTAAACTTGAACTGTTTGGCCATAATGAGCATTGTTACATTTGGAGGAAAAAGGGGGAAGCTTGCAAGTCTGAGAACAACATCCCAACTGTGAAATATGGAAGCAGCATCATGTTGTGGAGTTGTTTTGCTGCAGGAGGGACTGGTGCACTTCACAAAATAGATGGCATCACAAGGAAAGAAGATTATGTGGAAATACTGAAGCAACATCTCAAGACATCAGCCAGGAAGTTAAAGCTTGGCAATATCTCAAGACATCAGCCAGAAAGTTAAAGCTTGTACGCAAATGGGTTTTCCAAATGGACAATGACCTGAAGCAGACTGCCAGACTGGTTACAAAGTGGCTTAAGGATAACAAAGTCAAAGTTTTGGAGTGGCCATCACAAAGTCCTGATTTCAATCCTATTGAAAATGCATGTGCAAGCAAGGCGGCCTACAAACTTGGCTCAGTTACACCACTTCTGTCAGGAGGAATGGGCCAAAATTCCTGCCAACTATTGTAAGAAGCCTGTAGAAGGATATCCAAAATGTTTGACCCAAGTCCAGTTTAAGTGAAATTTATATAAACTTCTGACTTTGAAGATAGTAATGAAAAATTGTCATTAAAAAATTAATTATTCTGGCATTTAGCAAATTAGGTCAATTAGGATTACCAAAATTATTTCTAAAACAGGAAAAGTTTAGTCTGATTTCATGACATTCAGACTGAGTTAAAAAAAAAAAAAAAAACATGTGTCTTTTTATATAGTGTATGTAAACTTCTGGTTTCAACTGTACGTAAGTGAGTGGCTCACCTGCCCAGTGGCCGCTCGTCATAGCGTGACGAGTCGTCTCTGCCTGAGTGCTTAATGTTGACGTCTGCTCCTCCTCTTCTGGTGCCGCCCAGACCTCCTCCTGCCCACCGGTCAAAGAGATAGACATGAATCAACCAATATGAACACCTTTGAAGGCATGGAGAAAAGAATCCAAGATGTGCTAGCCACGCGAGTTTAGCCTCACCTAGCCTACGCGGCCTCCAGCCCTTGACGGTGCGTCCACGCTCCACGTCCACCAGCACCCTGCGCCCGTCGATCTTCTTCCCGTCGGCGTGTTTGTAGGCAGCTGCAGAGCAACATAAATACACAGGTGAGCTATAGCCAAAACAACAGCTCTATGTGGCCAAGGAATCAGTGCTTCTGTATACTGACCAGCAGAGGGCCGCTCGCTGGGCAAAAGCCGAGGCACTATGGAGAGGACCTCCTTCCACCAGACGAGAGCGCAAAACCTTTTACACCTTTACCCAGGCTTACCATGAACTAGCCAACAGCCAGGAACAACCACAAAGCCTGTCCTAAGAGCCCAGTGCTCCACTACTACTATGTAGAGGCCACTCCTGATGAGCAGGGCCAACAAGGACACCTGAAAAACTAATGCTTTTCAGAATGGCACTGGCAAAATAGTCTATTCCATTAAAATCTAATGTAGTCCATTTATATGTTGTACAACATGCATTAGGCTGAAATTAACCTTTATCTAAAGCCTGCTGAATCCCTCAGAGCCTCCTGATGGCGCCATATGCACGCCCCTGTCCCACACACAGAGGGCCTTACCCGATACCCTCCAAACCGCAGGGCCTCTACAGGACCAGGCCAAAGCAGAAGGGCCTTACCACACCCACAGTTCAACAGCTTTACAAGGCACTAAAGTGGACCTGTCTGTCCTGGACACACCCAGGCTCACTCTGCTCTGTGTGAAGATGTGCACTGCTGCTACACTGGCCAACACTAACAAGAGTTTAACTACCTACGTAATTTTGTATTTTCGATGTGGAATTGGATTTGAATGTGAGGGGAGGTCATAGCTAGTCTTGCAGTAGCCAATAAGAAGACTAGTAGAATTACAAGTGCACAGTGATGTGATGAAGCTGCTGTGTGCTGTAAGGTTATGAGTGCATGAACTCCTGTTCTAGTGTCTGCATGTACTCTGGCCTGAGCTCAAATGTGTGTGTGCACTCAATGCTTACATTCCAGTGCACAGGGACCGGCATGTCCCACTCCAGCTCTAAGTAGTATATGAGGGTGGAAAGAAATCTTACCCATCATACAAACCCTTTATACCAACCATAACTGAGCTGTGGTAGTAGAGTAGATGTATCTTAAGCATCATCATCTGCCAGCCAGCTCTGGCCAATAGCCATCACAGATTGGCGGCTGCAGTGGCAATGAGAACAACAGAGAGTTAATACACTCCAGAGGCCCGCGCTCCCCCTCCCTCTCCTGCCCCTGTCCAGGCACAGTTCCTACAGCCCTGCTCCCCAGTGCTCCAGCACTCCACCACAGGTGTGGGGAGGGCACTGAGAGCAGACCTGAGGACCTGTGCACTACCACACCCAGTACTATGGACACAGACAAGTACCCTGTTCAGCGCCACCTTGTGCTTACCATGCGCCTCCACAGCTGAGCTCTGGCCTCAGAGCTCACACGTCTGACACTTATAATAGCTCCTGTGACAGAGGTAACAGCTCAGACACAGCCTACCCCTTAGGACCACACAACAGCACAGCACAGCCTAACACATGCACAGGCCTACAGCACACAGCCAGGCCTGAGCTGTGCATGGGCTACAACACACAGGCTAGGGTTGATTCCAAATTCAGACACTAATCCATACTAAAACGAGGACTGAAACTACTATACTCATTTGAGCAGGTACAAATACTGAGAAAAGGTCAAATCACATTAACTGGACAGTTTGCCCTTTCCTGAAGAGTATTGATCTTTAGCTTTACCAGAACTAGTTTGAGACCATGTAGCGAGTGTTTGTGTTGAAAATGTCAGTCTATTGTCAAAATATTTTTTTTAACTTATAATTACTTTGATACTACAAATAGACTTGATACTCAATACTCATTTCAATACCATAGTTGTAGATTTTAATATGACGACAACCGTAGCCCAGGCTCCAGCACACAGCCAGGCCTGCACTGTGCACACTGTGCCTCATGTGCACACAGAGCCTGATGGAGGGGTTCAGCGGTACTCACAGTGCATGTCCCGCTCGTGCTCATACTCGATGAAGGCGTACCCGCGAGGCTTCCCCGTCCTTTTGTTGTACACTATGTAGATCTGAACAAGCACACACAACATTTCAGTATTAATGGTTGTGCTGCTGCACTGATCTGCCTTTGCCCCATGTTTCTCACTCATAAAATCCACTTAAAGTAGTAGAACTGCATCATGTACTCATGGTTTGATAAGAATATTCATTGTCATCTAGTTAATAACAGGTAAATGGAACACCTCTCTCTACAGTCCTTGCAGCAGAGTGGTACAAACCTACCCTTTTGATGGGGCCGTAGACTTCAAACTCTCGCCGGAGTTTAGACTCTGTGGTATCGTAGTTCTGAGGAGGCCAGAAACAGTAAGAAACATGTTTGTGCTTTCAGACATTTGGCATTAGGTTAAAGTACTCACCACTCGGGCCACAAACAGGGTCTTAAAGGCATCGCCCTGGGCATTTGGGTCGTTGTGGGGGTCCCCTGCATCAGAGCAGCAGCAGACAGTCAAACATGTACACACAGTATGTACTCATACAGATACAAGTATAAGTACTCACAGAGTTTCAGTTCAGACTCCAGCACAGTCTGCCTGCGCTCAATCTTCTCTCTCCTCTGAGAACAAAACAAATGTGTTGTGACATCAACTGTTACATGTGCTAGAACCAATACAGTAAGGACTGCTCATTTAGAAGAAAGAAGCAGTTCTACCTCCAACAACTGCAACTCAAAATAGCAGCCAATATACTTTTGGACTTAGAACATGTCACAGCTAGGAGAATTGGCCAAATACTAATAATGCATTAGTCTTATATAGCACTTTTCCAGACACTCAAAGTCGCTGTACAACCACCAAGTATGGAGTGCACTATTCATGCACTCCATACTTGTTGGTTGTACTTTTGTAGCCACAACCGCCCTGGTTCAGACTGACGGAAATATATCAAGGTGAACTTCCACAGTTTAAGTAACTATTGCTTGTCAAAACAGAGCACGAGTGGCCAAACTATTGGTGTTAGACAGCCCCAAAAATTAAGGTTCTAAGCCTGAATAAAGGGCAGCAGCTGCGTCAACCTCTGGACACGACGCCCATGATGTGTATAGCAAACATAGACTGCACATAGACTTAGATGACAAGTCCTGACTTTGCTGCTCACCTTCCTCTCGAGGCGCTCCTCTCTGGTCTCCGCTCTGGTTGGTGGAGGAGCATCTCTGGGGTCCTGGAGGAGGAAGAACATCGTGAGACATCGACAACAACCCCCTGAGCAGTGTGTGTCAGAGCTGTGTGAGGACCCACCTCGAAGTGCCTGATGAACGGGGCGATCCCGCAGTACGGCTGGTTGTGATGCTTCTCATGGGGCAGCTTCTCCAGCTGCGGCAGAAAGGGAATGGGATCTCGTGGCGCAAACAGCGCCAGCAGGTTTGGAGGCAAAAACTGAGTCATTTTTACCTGGAAAACAAGGACAAACTATTACAGCCAAGCCTACTTCTCTTGTCTTCCTGTATGTCGATACGCACACATCTACACGTACGCACCGCATCAAAACAGTACGGGACATGGAATAAAGCGTAAAACAGAACAGGTTGTGACCACGCTCCGGGAACAAAGCCGGTGGGACAAAGACACGAAACTCTATCCCTTTGAAACAGCCCAGAACATATTTGAAAGCGTGTGTGCTTTGTAGGCCAAAGAGATTTACGCAAACAAGTTTAAATGTGCCCACTGCGGCCTCCATCAAACACTGCCCTGCGCCTGTGCCATGGGCCGAGGCGCACACAAAGACCAGAGCGGCCGCTCGCATTACGCCAGTGCTCCAAACACACAGCTCAAACACAACAAAACAGAACACCAATACCAATAAAACCTCAGCATTATCCATACTGCCAAACAGACCGGTCTAACCTCTCGAGGAAACCCTCGGGATTAGCGTTAGCGTGATGCTAAAGAGAGCGCCCATAAGAGCCGCGGTGTTCGGTCCTTACGTGAGCTCCTCCAGTGAGCGGACAAAAGTCACACCATCAGAAGAGTGGGTCAGATATCTCCGCGGAGCTCCCGGTGGTTTCCCCTCACTCAAACTCGGTCCAGACTGCAGACAAAAGCGGCTGGGGCGTTAGCATATGATCAGGGCGAGCGGATGTGTGCAGGATGCGTGTGCTGCAGGATGTGTGCGCCGGAGCAAAATGGCGGGCTGCCGTAAAGCGACCCATAATGAGCACGCGTATTAATGCAAAACAGGAGACACAAGCGCCACCCAGCGGACTCACGCAACACTTTCAGTTCAGTACCGATCCTGAATCTTTGGCTGTTTACTTGCACATCAAAATCTGATTTTAAAGGTCCTATATTCCGCAAAATTGACTTTTTTGAGCTTTAAGCCATGTTAGAATGTTGTTACATCATCAAAAACTTACCCAGAGTTGTGTTTTATTTCATTCACACGTTTGTGTAACCCTTTATTAGTCTGTTTACCTCTCCAAAGCTCAAAATGCTGTGTTACACCTCGTGATGTCATGAAGCAGTAATTTTCAAGTTAACGGCTACCTTTTACCTTTTGTTCAGTAGCGATGGTCAATTCCAGGGCTGAAACTATCCAAATGATTCTACTGAAAGCATATGGAGTTTAAGAACACAGTGGAGCACTTCCTGTATAATGATTCTCTGAAAGCATATGGAGTTTAAGAACACAGTGGAGCACTTCCTGTATTACCATATGACATCACAGAGTGGAACAGAGTGTTTTCTCATAAATATACAGGGTCAGTAAATATACAGGGTTTATGTGTTAAACATGTGTGAATGAAACAAAACAAAACTAGCTATCTGATAAGATTTTCAGTGTGCATGTAACCGCAGCCAATGTGAAGCCATGAGCAAGAACAGATTATAAAGTGTTATGATACGAAGAAGCACTTTAAGCTATCAAAACCGTCCTCTACAGCTGGGTTTTGTTTTTCTACATTTCAAACACACCTTCTGCAGTCCCACACAAGAATCCATCTAATTCACTTCACAAATGTATGACTAATGTTAGTAAAATTGACAATCCATTTTTAAAAGTTATTGTATACTTAAATAAACCCTTTAACTGGCTGTTGTGATAGTTTTCACGAACATGCTTTACTGAAGATGAATCAGATCTCACTCAGTGAAAGTCATGCACATACATGAGTAACACATTCTTTATAGATGCTCAATTTGATATTCTATGTAGTGTATTATACAATCACAAAGGTGGAAACAAATGTGAACTGGACAAACTTAAGATGATTTTTTTTTATATAAAAACATACATGATGGTCATGATGACGAACAGGACTGCAGAAAACGACAGACCTTCTAAAGCATGGAGCGAGTGAAAGGCAGAACATGCCCCTTAATAACACTGACTGGAAAAAGATCTACATCACAAAGGCCATTTATTGCACAGTTTGTCTCAGTACACACAGGTTTACTGCCTCCACTCTCTAAAATGTGTATCTGTGTGAAACATTTACAGTCAGATCACAGCAACAAGACGGAGACTTCTAAAAGGTAAGATAAAAGCATGTCTATGAGAGCCAATGCACTACAAGGCAGAGGGGCACAGCCCTCCAAGCTTGTCAGCCCCTTAGAGAAGAACAGGCCTCCCTCAGAGGAGGGCAGCCCTCCCAGGCTGGGTCAGCCCCTCAGAGCAGGGCAGCCCTCCCAGGCTGGGTCAGGCAGAGGAGTGCAGCCCCCCAGGTTCCCGGTCCTCTCGATCGTCCCCGTCCATCTTGCGTCCATGCTTTCTGAAGTACTTGTATCTCTGAACATACAGCTTTACCAGGTTGCTCACTTTGACTGGGTTTATCTCTCCAGTGCGGCTGTGACAAATCTGTAACAGTTAAGTTGAGTTAAAATGTGTGACACTTGCTGACCACACTGCTCTGTATGCTCCATACCTTGTGCACTGCTTTGCGGAGGATGTCCTTGTACTCGTCCTTGTTGATGTCTTTGCGTTGATAGTATGGTTTGATGGCAAGCTTCACCTCCTCCACTGCTCTCTCCTGCGTGTGTAGCTTCTTCAGGTACTGAGGAGGGAAGCAAATAAACATGCTTAGTACTGACATAATCAATGCACTTATATCAGCTAAGTACAAAGGGAGGGTTACCTTGTCAGGGTCTTTGTTGTCATTGTCCCAGCCGGAGTCCCCAGCGCTCCCGCTGAGCCCTGAGTGCCCAACTGGGGGTGGAGTCTGAGCGCATGGGTGCAGGTGGGAGGAGTTGTGCAGGATAAACTGCCCAGGGCTAACACGAGGCGGCGGTGGGAGCGAAGGTGGGGGTGGGACTTGTGACGAGGCTGTGGGGGTAGGCTGGCTCTGATTGGCCTGGGACAGAATCTGTGACACACAGGACAGGCACAACACAAACATTTGGCAAATCTTGAGATTAAACTGAAAATCTGGAAAGGATCTTTCTAACAGATACTTGCAAAAAGCCGCATTTTTGAGAAAGCAGAACATAAAATGTTTTTTACACCGCAGTCTTGGCATAGCATGATGTTCATGGAAGGAAAACAAGTTAACTTGGCAAAAAACTGTTTGATAATACAGTGCTAAAAAGGTTCTGTAATATCATTTACAACAATGGCCACTGAATTTGCTTGTGAGGAGGTAGGACTTTTCAGTGGCACATTAGCCAATCACATCTACGATCTCTTATAGACTTGACCAGTTGAGATCTCAGATCAGATGCCATAAAACTTAGGTTCACATTGAAGTACCGGTAATTGAAATTATAACCTTACCTGACTAGTAGCGTGGATGAACTCTTGTGCTTTGGCCCTGCTGGCAATATTAGCTTCCTCCATTTTGAAAAGCAAGGCAGTCACTAAAAAACAAAAAAAAACAACTGTGAATTTATACTTTCAAACACTAAATTGTGCTTCATTCATATTTGATATCCTACATCCTACACAAATCTCTTCCATCAGTGCCACAAGAGGTGTTCAGTACAGGTACGTAAACACATTTATGCTGTGAGAGAACATACTCACACGCGAGCACGCCTCCAGCAGTGCAGTCCACCCCGGTCTGCAGGCTCCAGGGCAGAGCAGAAGCAGCGGGGGGAGGTGGAGGTGGTGGGGGCTTGTTGGTTGATGAGGAGGATACAGAGGAGGAAGAGGGGTCCAAGGAGAGAGAAGATAGGCCACAGACAGCAGAGGAGGAGGGGCAGGGGGGAGGGCTGCAGGGCTTCGGGGGGTCTGTGGGGGTTAGGCTCAGACCAGTGCCCAGGGACGTAGGCATGATGGAGGGACTGGATGAGCGTGGTGTAGTGGGACTGGTTTGAGAGGGGCCCTCCTCTACCAAAAACGATGGCTCTGGAGTTTTACAGCTGCTGTCCACAGTCTGAGAGTCTGGAGAGGACTCCCTCATGTCCCGCATCGGAGCTGCTGAGGGGGGAGGAGAGGGAGGGGGTGAGGAGGAGGGAGGTAGCACACTGGTGGAGGAGGAGGAAGAGGAGGAGGAGCAGGGCGCAGAGCCAGCAGGGCCTGGGTGAGGGCTGACAGCCTTGCACAACTCTCCTGAAGTGGCTGGAGGCTCTGTGGAGGCTCCTACCCAGGCACTGGCTGCACCCTGAGCGCCCTCCTCAGCTTTGGAAACACCAGCCCCACCCTTCTCTCTCGTCTTCTTCACCAGGCGCCGCCGCCGCTTTGTCACCAGAGACGAAGAGGGTGACGAGGCTGACGAGGAGGTGGAGGTGATGGAGCCAGGCTTAGCCTTCTGGGATGGAAGAGTTGCTGGACTGTTCATGGAGGATGGTGGTGCAGCCAGGCTACTGCGCTTCCCTATGGAGCTCAGATCTTTGCCTCGCCCTCCCAGTGAGAGCGGCTCTGAGCAAGGCTTTAGGAACGGAGATCTGCTCTCATTGTCTCTGCAAAATACAACTGCGATGGAGCCGCCCACCACCGAACCGCCTGCTCCTCCACCAGGCCCTCCACTCCCTAACAGGTCCATACCCAGCTTCCCCGAGGAGCCTGTGGTGCTGCTGACGCCCTCACGCACCAGCACAGACACCTTGGACTGTAGTTTGCCTTTCCGGATATTGGTGCCATCCTTCTTCGACTTTTCAGAGCGGCCCAACTCTTTGCGAGTGGCCTTGTCGCGGGTTTTGTCCTTTACCTTGCGTGTTCGCTTGACCACGGGGAGCCCAGACGAAACTGGCGCAATATCTGATGCTGCAGTCCCCGCAAGGGTTTTACTTTTGGTTCTGGAAGATTCAGAGTTCTTCTTCAGCGACTTCCTCTTTAGTTGACCGGTCTTGGACGTGGGTTTGGCTTTGGGACTGGGTAAAGGTGGGGGTGGAGCTGGTGGGGGCGTGTCTTCTAAGGAGGGGTAGTCTGAGTCTAGCGCCTCTCCATCCAAGGACAGCACGTCGATGTCCAGCTTATCCGAATAGCGGTCAGACTCATAGTTGTGGTAGCGCTGGGGTGAGAGCGAGCGGCTGGGGTGTACTCTGTCTTCGGGACTCGAGCGTCCTTTCCGCTTCTTTTTCCGGTGAGACTTGTCTATGTCCAGGGGCGACCTGCTGGGGGACGCGGTGGCCAGCCGTGGGGAGCCCGGAACAGTGGTGGTCGTGGTGGTAGTGGTGACCGTAATTGTCCTCTTTATTGCAAACAGGTCGGAGCCGTTGAGATCCTGGATAGACGGGGGTACCACAGGGCGCCCATCCCGCCTCCTCTCTCTGTCTCTGTCCCGATTTCTCTCACGGTCTCCATCGTTCTTCTCAGAGTTCCTTCTGGACCTCTTTGAACTGTCTCGCTCTCGGCTTCTCGAGTCATACACCCTCTTCCGGCCGCCCCTGGAATCACCCTCATCGGTTCTTTGGCTTCGGCGGTCTCTGTGGTCTCTGTCGCGGTCCCTGTGTCTGTCCCAGTATCTGTCTCTGTCTCTGCTTCTCTCCTTCTCTCCCCTCTCCCTGCTCCTCTCCTTGTCTCCTCTCTCCCTGCTCCTCTCCCTGTCTCCTCGTGTCCTCTCTTTGCTGCGCTCTCGATGTCTGTCCCGGCTGCGCTCACTGTTGCGGTCTCTGCTTCGCTCTAGTTCCCGGTTCTTGTCCCGGCTGCGATCTCTGTCCCTGCCTGTGTCCCCATGTCTGCTCGTGTCCCTTGGCCTGTCCCGGGAGCGCTCCGGTGATATCCTGGAAGTGCGTTCTACTCCCACGGCATCCAGGACTCCATGCTGCCGCTTCTTTCTCTTGGAGCTTCGGCTGCGACTCGAGCCCTTGGACTTTGTCTCCTTGGCGCTTTTCAGGTCATCCTTTGCTACGTCTTTGCTCTTGTGCTGACTACGTTTCTCCTTCCTCCTCTTTTTCCTCTTCTCCTCCTTTGCT